>CM060967.1:2047311-2334811 GCA_030765045.1 Tenodera sinensis | reverse complement strand
TTTATGTGCAAATAATTTTTTTGTAGAGCGAAACATTTCGGAGATATTACTCGTTATGTGTGTGGGTTTTGTAGTACAAACTTTTCTCGGATACAAGGTCGTTATTCACCTTCCTATCTGATTGGCCGTGCAAAGAGAACGGAATCTCAAAACTTTAAAAGATTTAAGTATCACTTAAGTCTACCGTATTCCCATGCCCCCTTGTATCTACAAGAAGACAACTTGCACAAATATTTATCTGTATTAATATGAAGAGGATAGATGAGTAAGAGTTTGTAGGAATAGTTAGTACAACAGTAGAGAAAGTCATGTGAGTGTAACACATCAGATACATAATTAATGCAGTTTAATTAAACCCACAACCAAGCGCCTGTGAAACAGATAGACAAATGTATAATGCTCTACCGTGTTAAACATTTCGCGTCTCTCAGATAGAATTTGTGTGTTTGTCGGTTTTCCACGCGCGTATTGCGGATGAAGTACGGGATACAGTGAAGCGTAACAGTGTAAACTAGGCTTGCGTGTTAATGAACTCGCCTTGGCAAGAACAATACGACTGTTGTTGTATGAGAGTATAAGTGAAATAGGACAAACTGTCTATCTCACTGTTCATCTACAAGGTCTTCAGCTAATGAACACATTAATAACTGGACAAATAGCTTTCCTTTTCACACACCTACCCCTACCACTACACTAGCTACTGTATTTCACACCAGATGTGTTACACTCACATGACTTTCTCTACTCTTGTACTAACCATTCTTATTCCTATATCATCTTCGTGTTAGTTGAGATAAACATTTGTACAAATTATCTTATTGCTTATTGCCTTGTAGGTACAAGGGGAATATTAGAATACAGTAGGCTTTGTGCGATAGTCAAATATTTTAAAGCTTTGAGATTCCGTTCTCTTTGCACACTTAACATATAAAAAAATGAACAACGATGTTCCATTTCACGAAAGTTTTAAGTTTTCCGAAACTCACACACATAACAAAGAATATCTCCGAAATGGTTCACTCTACAAAAAAATTTATTTGGACATAAATTGTGTACTTTAGCATGATCTACATTTTTGTATAGTAAGATTTGGTCTATCTCTTACAGTTTACCAGTTCCACAGAGTAAACAGGACTACATGGGCTATGGGCAGAAAACTCAATGTATACAATTCATTTTTCATCAAAATATCTCAAACATATGAACATTTTAATCAAAATCGTTAGAGCCATTTTCAAGAAAATCAAAATTTTCCAAAAGTTTTCCATGCAAAGGGTAGTTTAGGGTTAGGCTATTTTCTTTAAAATCTTCGTGTCGCATCCTTGAAAGACATTAAACTTAAATACCAACTTTGGTTTTTAACCGACTTTTCGTTTTTGAGTTATGTTGTCCACAGACTGACATACACACACACACACACACACACACACACACACACACACACACACACACACACACACACGGACCTTTTTCTAAAAATATTTTTTTTAATTCAGTGTGTGTCACAACATATATTTCCGGTGAAATCTCGACCTGAAGTTTCTGGGTGGAACAGAATAGAGACAGTAAACATAGTGTTAGTATAATGCGAGGAGCGCTTCCTGATATGTAAGTACAGAGGCATATAGTTACTGGGTGTGGTGCAAGGTCTCGAACCTGGTACTTCACATAACAACGAGTGAAGCGGAACTTTGTAACGGACATTGCTGCTAGTATCTTCCTGAGACCACGTACACAAACTCTACGTGACAAGGCCATAGATAATAATACCAGAGAAAGGAAAAGATTCTCCCTGTCGAGCGGTACGGACTTGAGCTTCGTGTGTGTGTGTGTGTGTATGTGTGTATGTGTGTGTATGTGTGTGTATGTGTGTATGTGTGTGTGTGTGTATGTGTGTGTATGTGTGTGTTGTGTGTGTATGTGTATGTATGTGTGTATGTGTGTGTATGTGTGTATGTGTGTGTATGTGTGTGTATGTGTATGTATGTGTGTGTATGTGTGTGTATGTGTGTATGTGTGTGTATGTGTATGTATGTGTGTGTATGTGTGTATGTGTGTATGTGTGTGTATGTGTATGTATGTGTGTGTATGTGTGTGTATGTGTGTATGTGTGTATGTGTGTATGTGTGTATGTGTGTATGTGTGTGTTGTGTGTGTATGTGTATGTATGTGTGTGTTGTGTGTGTTGTGTGTGTATGTGTATGTATGTGTGTATGTGTGTGTATGTGTGTATGTGTGTATGTGTGTATGAGTGTGTGTATGTGTGTATGTGTGTATGTGTGTGTGGTGTGTGTGGTGTGTGTATGTGTGTATGTGTGTGTATGTGTGTGTATGTGTGTATGTGTATGTGTGTATGTGTGTATGTGTGTATGTGTGTGTATGTGTGTATGTGTGTATGTGTGTGTATGTGTGTATGTGTGTATGTGTGTATGTGTGTATGTGTGTATGTGTGTATGTGTGTGTATGTGTGTATGTGTGTGTGGTGTGTGTATGTGTGTGTGTGGTGTGTGTGGTGTGTGTATGTGTGTGTATGTATGTGTGTATGTGTGTATGTGTGTATGTGTGTGTATGTATGTGTGTATGTGTGTGTATGTGTGTGTATGTGTGTGTATGTGTGTATGTATGTGTGTATGTGTGTGTATGTGTGTGTGGTGTGTGTGGTGTGTGTATGTGTGTGTATGTGTATGTGTGTGTGTGTGTGCGCGCACGTGTGTGTCAATAACATAACTCAAAAACGAAAAATGTAGAGTGTCTTGCTAAAACACACAGTTTATGTGTAAATACATTTTTTCTGTAGATAACCAAAACAGAGATATTCTTTGTGACTTTTGCAGTACTCATATAGAAGGTCTTTATTCACCTTGTTTCTCTCTTGACGTTTCTTTTTATAAACATTAAATTAACAGCCTCATTCACACTCGTAGGCCCTGAGGAGAATAGACAGTAATGCTAGATAAAGGAGAGGTTATTATTTCAGAGTCGTGTTGTTCACAGCAGTCGCAGCAGTTCATGGTGAGAAACAGTTAGCTGACTTTCTCCCGACTTGACGCGACGCGACGCGACGGGACGGTATAAACATCGTGTAGGGAAAGTCTCTCAGTGTGACTCAGGATGGATGCGGAGAACTTCAGGAAGTTCGGCAAGGCGGCCGTGGACTACCTGGCAGACTACATCGAGAACCTCCGTGACAGGTATGTGACTAGGTACTCTTTAGGCCGTTGCGCATGCTCTGTAGCGGGAAGATGGTCACGTTTGTTGAGGTTGGTTCCAGGCTGTACCTACAATGCACAACATTACAACACTCCATTCTCTTTAATCTGAACAGCGTACTTTAGCTTATACTGTCACCGCGCCCGCCGCATCTAATTGCCGACAACAGCAGTGTCACCCATCGCATTATTGTCGGCACTACCGCAAAGGAGCCGAAGGAAAGAGACAGAGAATGGCCGCATTGTTGGGGCGCTTGCCGAAAGAGAGAAAAGGATAGAAGCTTCTGGAATCTTCCTCTTTGTATTCCACCGAATAACTGAACTTTCCAGAATAGTGCCTGGGAGATATAAATAGCGGTAAAGTGCGACAGGAGAGTCAGTATGTGAAGGTTGAGTAGTCGTGCCGACGGAGACGGACAGACGTATGTGAAGCCGACGGAGAAGAGTTAGTCTTTTGTGTTACGAATTCGGAGCCGTGCTGTTGGAGAATCGGAAAAGACTTTCTTGTTGTTGCAACGAGTGTACAAAGTTACTGTTTACGGAAATAAAAGTGTTTCTTTATCTCGACTACATCTGTCTACTTTACTTTACACCCACCAAAGTTACAATATTATAAACAGTGAATCATACGAACGCACGCCTCGCTCGCTCAAGTGATTTGTTATGATCAGTATGTGCTAATTAAACTCAAGGGGCCATGTCCAGAGATGGTTGTGCTTTACTTGGACGGGAAATGCTGCATTATGCACGAAAACTACTTATTTATCTATCTCCTTTACTTTTATAATTTTTAGTATTATTTTATGTATAATGTTGTAATGGTTGTTGGCTCTCCAGCACAATTTGCACAATGTATATTTGTTAATTACACCTTTAAATACGCTAAGGTGCGTATAATACATTTTAGTTCGTTTTAGAAACATGGTATATTAGAAAATGTATTTAAATAATTACTTAACAACTTTTCGAAAGTCGCTACTCTTTGTTTCTAGTAATGCCATATAAGTATATCGTATAGTAAGAGATTGTTGGTGTTTCAGACAAGTGCTGCCCTCAGTGGAGCCTGGATATCTACAACAACTAATACCACAGGAGGCCCCTGAGAAGCCTGAGACATGGCAAGACATTATGGCCGACATGGACCGTGTCATCATGCCTGGGGTAAGTTTATAACTAGGGAGCGAACCTCCATACAAGAAAGAAAAAGTTGTGGAGTTTGGACTATAGGAAGTGTGAGGGATGAGCCTGTCACATGATCACAACACAAAGGAAGCAAAGTACAGTCGATTCTTGTACATTCTTGTAGATACGTTTACGATTTCGAAAATAAATTCTGTATTATATAACTATTTTTAACTACAACGTCTTGTTTGCACGTGGCCACCGATCACAGTATTTGAAGATTACAAATCCGAACTGGAAGATTGGAAAGGGAATGTATTATTACGATACGATTGTCTGTGTCCTTGTCCAGAATTTCATCTTCTTAAAGGGCTAGATTTTTCGGACCGTTCCGCCCCCGCCCCCCCCTCCCAAACAAAACACAGTTTTACTTGTCTCCCTAATGACGTCCTTCCTATTGGTCTGTAGTTCAGAACCGGCAAGGCGAGCACCCCAGCTGTGAAATGCTTTACCCTATAAGCACCCTCACTGTTTCCTTGTGTCTGGCAGGTAAACAAATAGGTGACGTGTGCCACTGTGGCGGTCATTCGGGTTTCGGGTGAAACGATTTATGCGAACTAATCAAATACATACGTTTTAAGTGAAGAGCTGGCTAGGAAAGAAGGTTAATGACAGTAGAGAATACGAGTGAAGGGAATATCGTAGGAGAAACCATTCTCTCGCCACATAGACAAACTGTAGGTAAGTTGATAAAATCGCTTCAATAAAATCAACATGTTTGTTAACTCTGTTTAGTTTTGCGATGCAATTCCCTTACACTGCTAAACATCTTTAAAAGTTTTTATACTGCATTCTCAAACAAATCTGAGTGCTGCACTCACATGGCCTTCTCTACTCTTGTACTAACCATTCCTATATACTTTTATCCCTATATCTTCTTCGTGTTAGTTGAGATAAACATTTACAGAAATTGTCTTATTTGCTTATTTCCTTGTAGATACAAGGGGAATATGGGAGCAATAGTCAAATATTTAACAGCCTTCACACCCCTTCTCTTTGCACGGCTAAGATATAAAAAATCAACAATGATGTTCCATTTTACGAAAGTTTAAGTTCTCCAAAACGCACAAACAACAAGAAATATCTCCGAAATGGTTCACTCTGCAAGAAAATATAAGTGGACATAGATTCTGTGTTTTAGCAAGATCTACATTTTTTTACAGTAAGATTTGGTCTACCTCTTACGGTTTACCAGTTATACAAAAGCTACCAAGAGTAAACAGAACTATATGGGCTATAGCCTGAAAATTCAAAATATACATTTCATTTGTCATAAAAATATTAAAACATACGGCATTTTAATCAAAATCGTTAAAGCCATTCTCGAGAAAATCAAAATGTTCGACAATTTCCCATGTAAAGGATAGTTTAGAATAGAGAAATTTTCTTCAAAATGTTCGTGTCGCATCTTTAAGAGACATTAAACTTAAATACCAAATTTGGTTTTCAACCAACTTTTCGTTTTTGAGTTTTACCCTTCACAGGCTGACAGACACACACACGCATGTGCAGACACACGCACACACACACACACACACACACACACACACACACACACACGTCATTATACTTTTTTGTTTCTAATGCTTCTATCAAGCACATATTAGAAGAAATGTAATCCCCTATCAAGAGCAACAGAAACAACAAGTAGAACAATATCTTCAAGCAATAGTAAACATCTAATACTCATCACCCCCCCGAAACAAGAGAACAAGAACCACAAATAATTTAAAAATTGCAAGGCTGAGCTGACAAATGATCAAAAAACACGCATCAAACAAAACGTCTGAGGGCAGAAGCAGAGAAGGCGGCATGTTGTGGGACCCGGGCCTTAACAAACACACTTAACATTGTAAATGTGTAAATATGCAAAATACAAATACAAAAAAAAAAAAAAATAAATAAATAAATAAAAAAAATAAAAAAATAAAATAATAAAAAAAATAAATAAATAAAAAATAATAAATAATTTAAAAAAGCAATAAAAATATATATACATAAAACAAACAACAAGAAGCATATTTACACATCCTAATAACTACAATAATCTGCCTTACGTACACGCTGAAAGATTTCTCCTCACGTAACAAGACAAAAAAAATTTAAAATACTAGGCTGAAGAGGGTAAAACCCTAAACTGCCTGGGTTTTGGTTCTACCAAACCCAAATTCCAGTTTTTGATTTGATTCCTAATGGTAGGGATTATATGTAATCCCTACCATATAAATACTGGGATGGTTTAGAAATACCACCGTTAGGAAAAATCTACAGTAACAGCCGAAAAATCTAGAAAAACTGAAATTGATCATTTTATGTTGTAATTGCCACTTCGGATTACTTTCAATATGTGCTGGATCTATTATTTGACATGTTACATTAAAAATAGTTGTTTTTTTTTTCGTAAAAAAAGAAAAGTAGTGTATTTTGCAATGGATTTGGTTACATCGAATTTAATTACATTTTGGGAATATTCATTTTCATCAGCCTTTCTATTGTGACAGAAATTGTGTGTTAAAGCGCATTAGAAGAAAGATTCATATCAATATTAGTTACGCCGAGTTGTTTAGACGTAATATATGTATGTATATGTCGTATACGCAATGTAATTATCAACATTGTATGTTTTAATTGACGCGCCGAGGTTATTGTAATCGTAAGGAAGTATGTTTATAACTCTATGATCGTCGCATCACAACGATAACCTGGAACCAGGAAGAACTCCAACACAAGCTTCCGGGCTCAAAAATGTTGCATGTTGTAAAAGTATAAAGTCAATTTGTAAACCTATTGCAAGATAAGACTCATCGCTAAAAGCACTTGGTAAAAAACGCTATACCAGGCTTAGAAATAAACCAAATCATTCAATTTTGCTTTAGCGAGACTCAAGGAATTAGGTTAGGTCTAGACATAACCACAAAATGTGTTTTAACGAAACTGAAGGAATTAAAGGTTTTGCTGATGTGTGTTGTAGTATAGCTCAAACTAAAAGTGTTTAGGCTAAATAGGTGAGTGGTTGATATAATCACTTGGGCATGAAGCAGGATATCCAGTCCTGTATTTGTGGATAAAGAGCCGGTTGTATGGCACTGTTGCAGGTTACACACTGGAGCTCTCCGCAGTTCCACGCCTACTACCCCACAGCCAGCTCTTACCCAGGCATTGTCGGGGAGATGTTGAGCGCTGGTATCGGCTGCATGGGCTTCAGCTGGGTAAGTCGATCTCTTCTTGTGCTAGCTGCCATACTTCACAGCACTGGCAACCTCACTCGTGTACAAACTCTTATTCCTCTATCTACTTCATGTTAATACAGATAAGTATTTGTACAAATTGCTTTATTAGTAACCTTCTTGTAGCTACAAGGGGAATATGGCAATACAATAAGTATTAAGTGATAAGTCAAATCTTTTAAAACTACGTTCTCTTTGCACGTACAGGATATAAAAAACTCATTAACCACCTTCCATTTGAGAAACGTTTAAGTATGGCAAAACTCACACAAATAAGCAATATCTCCAGAAAGAAAAATTCATTTGCGTAAAAATGTTGTGTTTTAAAAAGATCTAGTAAGATTTGGTCTACCTCTTACGGTTTATCAGTTTTACAAAACAAAACTACATGGGTTATAGCTAGAAAATTCAAAATATGCGTTTCATTTGTCATAAAAGTATTTCAACATATGGCACTTTAACCAAAATCACTAGAGCCATTTTCGAGAAAATCCAAATTTTCGAAAAAAGGTTCTAAAGGTTAGTTTGGAGTATAGAAGTTTTGTTAAAAATCTTCGTCTGGCATCCTTGAAATATATTACAGTTAAATAACAACTTTGATTTTAACCGAGATTCTGAGTTACGCTATTCACAGACGCGCGCGCACATGTAATGTTGCAGTTGGCGAGCCCGGCGTGCACAGAGTTGGAGGTGGTGACCATGGACTGGCTGGGTAAGCTGCTGGGTCTTCCACAACACTTCCTCAACAGTTCTGATGGACATGGTGGAGGAATTATACAGGTAAGTCAATATTCTCACAATAGCACATCGTCTATTACAGGCCTGGGGAACAGTACTCCAAAGTTTACATTTGATTAGCTACATCATCCTTTAATGCGTGAAATAGTCTCAATAAATGTAAGTCAAATTTTCTACTTAAATTCTCTTGTCACTTCGTGACTCGAAATTTATTGATAATTTCACAATTACTCGAGGATAGAATTACCCTCCGCCCGGGTGAACCGAGCGACCTGATTTTGCTCTTGACGGTCACGGCCAAGACCTTTCCCTTCTCTTCAAGGTCTGCCTCGCCCTGAGTCACTCTCCCACTGCCCGGGGGACATTCATTTGGAAAGACCCGGTACATCCAGTTAACCACCGCTCTCTTCTCTTGAAGGTTTTCCTACGTGCCCGCATGTCCCTGCTACTCGGGGACACTCAAGTTATCCCTCCCCATACAGAAGGGTTTCTGATCCTGTGAGAAGAAGAGGTGCTGCTTTCCTTGCTACCACATCAGCCCGCAATACTTGTATGGTCGGATACCCACTGAACCTCAACATTCCTTTCCATTACTGTCATGCTCAACTTGACTGGCAGAAGAGAAACTGCGGTTTGTCATCCAATAACTTTAGCTGCTTATGTATTATTGCAGGGGTCAGCAAGTGAAGCCACACTGGTGGCTCTGTTAGCAGCCAAGGAACGGACTGTAAACAAGATGAAGCAGCTACATCCAGATATGGATGAAGAACTCATCAAGACCAAACTGGTCGCTTACACTTCAGGTACAAACTCTCTGTTCCTCAAGTTGTACAGTTCTTGAGCAAAGATCACTTGATGAATACCTTTATGTCGTTGTACAGATCAGTCCAACTCGTCGGTAGAGAAGGCAGGACTCCTGGGCTCCATGACCATGAGACTACTTCCTACTGACAGCAAGTGTAGACTGAGAGGTGCTACTCTGGAACAGTCCATCAAGACTGACAGAGACAACGGACTCATCCCTTGTTATGTAAGTATGCCCAAATATGTCGCTTGATCACACAACACACCTGCACCTACGAGGGTCACTAGCTACGAAAGTTTTGAGATGTAAGAAAATGATAGTTCATCCAGTTGGATTGGATGCAGGATGAGATATTCCCATCCTTTGTGAGTAAACTGGTATCACGTACTGACTCTGCCATTGCAGGAATTCCAGCAGCACAAGGATGAACAACCCGCGGCGCGCAGATAGTCAGGAGCTTGGAAGAGAGCATTTTATACTTGGTGTATCTCAAAACTTTCGTACTGACCCTTCTACTCTGCGCTCGGCTACAGCTCTACCAACCTTTACCACTTGTATATCGCAGGTGGTGGCTACCCTGGGCACGACAGGAACCTGCGCATTCGACAACCTTGAGGAACTTGGTCCTATATGTAACAAAGAGGGTCTCTGGCTTCACGTGGATGCAGCTTACGCAGGAGCCGCCTTCATTTGTCCAGAGTTCCGTCACTTGATGGCGGGAGTGGAACTGGTAGACTCGTTCAATTTCAACCCTCACAAGTGGCTCCTGGTCAACTTCGACTGTTCCGCTATGTGGTGAGTTATGCCTGAGTTAATTAATGTTGCTTCTTGTCTGTAGAAATGAAATAGTCACCAATGAAAGTTGGATGTTACAGGGTGAAGGACTCTAGACATCTGCTGGAGGCGTTCAGTGTGGACCGGATCTACCTTAAACACCACAAGCAGTCGTCCAAGACACCAGACTACAGGGTAAGTATACCACAGACCGTGTGTTTACTCTCCGATACTTAAGTCGTAGCATTGCAACTGGACGTATACTTGCTCATAGTGACACAGTGTCAGTCTGGGTGTCGCATAACAAGGTAAACAGATTGTTCAAAGCCGAATGGGAACATAAGTACTTTGTGTTCCTAGTACACATAAAGCTATGTATTTGTTATACCTAAACAAAACATACCTAACGTAGTCATAAAACCAATATATTATGTTTCTATTCCCTTCCGCCACTGCACGCCTTGAAACTTACCTTGTTGGTATAGAGGAGCGTACCCGTCGGGAACGACAGGATAAGTGCAGAGAATAAACACTCCAGTGCATTCCCTATTCCCCATCCGTGCAACAGAGTAAAATACCCCCTGATGTTTTCTCATCTGAGTAATTATTTTATTTATTTGTTTGTCTGTCTGTTTTGTTTGTTCGTTCGTACGTTCGTTCGTTCATTCATTCATTTCATTCGCTTCATTCCCTCCATTCGCTTCATTCGCTTCATTCGTTTCATTCCCTCCATTCACTTCATTCGCATCATTCGTTTCATTCGCTTCATTCGCTTCATTCACTTCATTCACTTCATTCGTTTTATTCGTTTCATTTCATTTCATTTCACTCACTCACTCACTTATGTCTGTCTGTATGTTAATCGTTGCTTTAACTACTAGGTCATTTCGCCACGTCTCAACAGAGTGTGTATCGAATACTTCTCAAATTTTGCCAATTGTTAATCCTTTGGCACTACTGGCAACACATGTATTTGGAAAATAAACTGCCTAGACTTTCACGATCATTGCCATTAAATACAAGATGAATCTCGTGGTTTGTGGGACATGATTTAGTACAAAAAGCTCCTAAACGTTTCGTCCGAAGTTGCGTCAAACATCTTCAGTGGCTGAGTCCACGCAGCAGCTCAACCAATCACGGTAGGTACGTAAAAGCGTGAAACCAAGGGACTCCGTATGGGCCGTTGCCGAGACCACGCCACTGAAGATGTTGGTCGCAGCATCGGACGAAACCTTTCGAAGGAGTTTTTCTACTAACGGCTCACAAGCCAGGATAATCATTATGCATTTAATATTCAACTATCTTCGGCTTCAAATGTGTCCAAGGACACAGGACCATAATACCAGTTTCCGAAAGTACCAAATTAATTATTCTCTTTATACTGAATGGAATAACAAGTTTCTGAATTGCATGACCACTGAAACGAAATGGGGTCCTATACATATTTGAACCGGAAACAACACTATCCCGATGTTTATTTCGAGACAGTTTAGGAAACAATTTCTCAACAACACATTCTAATTTCAGCACTGGCAGATTCCACTCGGCAGACGCTTCCGGTCTCTGAAGCTGTGGATGGTGCTCCGGTTGTATGGCGTGGAGGGTCTTCAGAGACATATCCGGCATCAAGTTCACCTGGCAGAGAAGTTCGCCAGTCTCGTCAGACAGGACAGTCGTTTCCACATCGTCACCGAGGTGTCCATGGGTTTGGTCTGCTTCAGACTTAAGGTAAGGCTAACCTTTCTCGTTCTCACTCTGTGTGTTGACGTGGTGTTCATGAAAAATGACTGAGAATTGTGTTCCAGGGCGAGGACTCCCTGACAGTTCGGCTACACGAGCGGCTCATGGAGAGGAAGAACATCTACGTCATCATGGGATGTGTCCAGGACATGCACGTCATCAGGTTCGTCGTCTGTTCTCGTCTCACAGAGTCACGTGACATCCTCTTCGCCTGGAATGAGATCCGGGGACAAGCAGACGTCGTACTTCAGCAAGAGTGTTTGACAGTAACCAAACACGAGAGTAAGGTGATCGTCACCAACGGACACATTCCAAACGGACGAGCCTGACGCGACAGAAATAACACTGGATCCGTTGTACATAATCACGACAAAATCCTATATCCTCTAAAGTAATACAAATCTGGGTATGAAACCAAATAGTGAAAACTGGGAATTTTTGTTACCATATGGTTCCTTATGATACTTAAATCTCAACATGGCTTCCATTAGTATTCAACCTATATTCAACTTTGACCCCTGTGTCATGAAGCATCTGTTGTATAACATTATTAGCAGCACAATACATTATTTGCCGTAAGTCTACCAAATCACGTAGGTACTGGTGACCTGATTCTGCACAGGAAAATATCAGGTCTGGTGATCTGGCAGACAATGTGATGTGCGATGATCCATGTTCCACAGAGTTGTCTGTTCAAAGTATATTGTCAAAGTGTGGTGGTAGCCCATCTTGCTGGCAGTTGAGGCAACATATCCATGTATGTGTTTGCAGTGACCATGTTCTCAGAAAAAGGAAAGTAAATAGAGGACCGATGCTTTTGTCAGAAGAGCTGCCCTCGGTCGAAGGTTGTCCTGACGACGAAACAAGGGCTGCACACAAACTACGGACCTAGTGCCCTTCCACATGCTCGCTCGCTCGCTCGCTCATATCCTGTCTAACGATCTGCGCATCTTCTAAACACCAACACTACCCAACTTCACTTTAACAAGTGAAATCAGGACATTAAATTCTCCAACCAATTCGTAATGTAATACTGGCAAGTTGGTCATGGTAGCATAGTGGTTAGAGCAGCCGCTCGTAAGCGGAAGATCCGTGGTTCAAATCCCGGCTATGACATTCAGTTTTTCAGTCCTGGTTCTACTTGTTAAAAGGAAGTTGGATAATTCTAACCCACTGCTGAAAAAAGAATTGGCTGCAACTACTTGAATTCGATTTCTTTAGGTTAGCACAAGAAAATGGAAAATATCTCAACAGTGAAAGGGTTAACTGCCCCTTGGTCTATGTGACGGCGCAGTGGAAGGGTTAACGAGACTTTCTCCTTTTTCTCTGTTTACCCCTCTCCAATGACTGAGCTACTGGCCGGACCTTGTTATAACCAATAACACAAAAAGGAAGTATTCATTATTTCTAACAGCTCACTAAATCGTCAGTCAACTCTTACATGATTCATACCATACTGTACACCTTGCCAGATTACTGGTGCATAGCAAGTTGTTAACACCGTTGGACAAGTTTCAGAAAGTGTGCAAATTCGCAGAAATAAAATTATATTTTGTTATCAAAGAAAGTAGGTTTATTTTATAGATATTAGAATAAAACCTTTCATTGAAATCATTAACTGTATCATGATGTAATGTAATACACAAACATGTTTCCAGTTACTTCGACACGAATTTTAATTCCAGTAAAAATATAGGGAGAATTTGTGGTAAGATTAAACGTTTTTATATTTTTCTATATAATGTTTCATTATGTTTACTGTAAAACTGTACACCTTTTTGTGACTCTGAGGACAGGCTTAAAGTTTTTCTTATAACAGAATCGTTTAACTCAATAAATGCTGCTTGCAACAATTTCCATAATACGCATTAAGAATTTGCAGTTAAATCTAAATAAAATTAAAACGTGTCTACCCTTTTCTTGTCCTCATTACATCTCCTCGCCTCTAGCCCCGTATTGCAAGTGTCATTAGTGAGTGGTTATCCCTCACCCATTACACCTCGCCCATTAGAACAGCAGTAGAATATTTCCACGTGGCACGTCGTGTTTACAGAAATCAATGAACAACTGAGTTTATTGATAGGTGATTGTGGTGAAAGATCCGGTCTGCGAAAAAATAGGTTAGGTAAGGTAAAGTTAGGTTGGGTTGTCGGTATGGGTGGCTCAGTTGGTTAGACGCTGGTCTACTGATACCAAGGTCGCCGGTTCAAAACCGGCCCAGGCCGATGGTTTTTAAGTGTGCTTAAAAACGGCACTCCATGTCGGTAAATTTACTGGCATATAAAATAACTCCATCGGGATAAAATTCCGGCACACCAGCGACGCTGATGTGACCTAGCAATTGACAGCATTGTTAAACAAAACAATTTTTAATTTTTTATAGGTTGGGTTAGGTTAGGTTAGAATGGGTTAGGTTAGGTTGGCTTAGGTTAGGTAAGATTACGTTAGGTTATGTTAAGGTAGGTTAGGTTCGGTAAATTTAGGTTGGGTTAAGTAAGGTTAGGTTAGGTAAGGTTATGTTAGGGTGGAGTTCTCCCAATTCTTCTCTGTAGGTATACCTAGCTGAGATATTGAACAATGCTCTCTTCTTCTCCTTCTTCTCCGAATACGTATACTTGTTGCTTCATCGGGTGCTTACATACTTTGCTCCAATTTGCCACGTTTTGTTGGAGTTTTCTTTCATGCAGAGCGACCCATGTTATTACACTCTGTACTCAACCTTCACCGAAAATGTGTGTTCTGAGGTTGCTTGTACACAATGCGTGTGTGAACATCAGAGTTCAAAACTGAACCTCGATTAAATGCCATAGTTGGTAGTTAAGTTTTTTCAACTTCTAAGGAAACGACACGAAGATTTCGCCCTTCATAGAACAGTTTTCGAAAATGGCGCTAAGAATATATCCTAGATATTTTCATGAATAAAATGTGTATCTTCAATTTTCTGGCTGTAGCTTCTGAGTTCCTCTTCATTTTTAAGGAATTTCGCACAACTGGTTTATGTTAAATATACCTACTCACAATTTATTTCAATCACTTTTTTTCTGCGGCATAAACTATTTCTGAGTTATTCGCTATTAATGATCCTAACTATTCAATACTTTGTCATTGTTTAAAAGCCGTGTATAGACCTTCATTTGTTAAACATATAACTATCACTATTCGCTCTGAATCTGTAACAAAATGTGTGACGCAGTAACTGTGTAGGTAAAGATTTATCATCGCTTCCATTAAAATGATGTTGCTAGATAACAAACAAAATATACTTTCCCATGTTTTATATCCACTAATAAACGATAGAGCGGGAGAGAAATTCATGTGAATGTAAGACACCTTTGTGGGTACGTTACGTTACTATGTTTCCATGGAGAATTGAAATCCATTTGAGTCCACTCGCATTTCCGCGTTTCCATGTTGAAGTCAATCCGGAAATGAGATCGAGCAACATCCACGCAACAAGATTTCGATCCCATCCCACCAATAAGCGGAGCGGATCTACTGATTCAGTTTGATTTCAATCCGTGTTTACATGTGGTATTAAATCCAGAATGTGGATTCAAATCCACTTGAATTCGCTATGTAAACGTAGTATACTAAGTACGAAACAGTTATTCATTTGGGAGACCTCTACGCTTCAGCAAAGAAACTACATTGGAAACGTTCCCCCTCGACCGTCGATAAAGTGCCAACTACCTTATCGATCTTCTGTACCTGTATCATACTGCCATCTACAGAGTAAAGAACTAAGTTCATTGCTTGCTCGCTCTCAATGCATTTTTAAAGTAATATTTGAAATAGAAATAATATATATAAATATATATTAAATATATATATATATTATTTAAAAACTCTAGGACATTTAAAGAACTCGCAAAACCAGTTGCAACAGAATAGGCCTAATTTGCTTTCACACCAGTGCCATCTGAAGGAATCTGTAGTAACTAAATAGAAGGCCATGTTATATTCTCGTCGGAGATTTGTGAAGAAAACTATAAAAGGAATAATAACGAAATCAATGAATTTATTTTCTTCTTGACTTCTTGGAAGGTGTTGAATGAGACAAAAAATGAAGGGCTCGTCCGGGATTTGAACCCGGGACCTCTCGCACCCTAAGCGAGAATCATACCCCTAGACCAACGAGCCAGTTGTCTTTCTGGCGGAAATTTTCAGCACTTCGAAGACATCATCGCTTTCTTACAAAGTGTATATTGGACTTTTTAAAACTCATTATATGTGACAGTCGGGCAATCACGTGCAAATGACGTCATAACCAATAATAGAAGACAAATATCGTATTATTGCATAACCTTTCATTCTGGAATCTAATTCCATGTGTTTACAATTGCTATTTAATCCGTTTTCACTACCGTAGAAAGGTGACAATGCGTTGTTCTAAGATTATTCTAGTAATTTAGTAATTATAGTAATAGTAATAATATTAATAATTAATAACAATAATAATAAATAGCATTTTTATTGGCAATTCTTTATTTTTTGGTAACTTTAAGATTTTTGGGGTCATCTTTTTGGGTCATTTTTAGGTCATAAATGCATTTTTTATTTTGCATTTTTTACCAAATTATAGGTCATTAAATGCTTGGCCCTATTAATAATCTTAAGGGAAAAGTTCAAAATGTCAATGTTTGCTGCAAATCAACCAACAAGGTCTAAATATGAAATATACCAAGCAAAAGATAGAGGCAACAATAACATTTGTAAAATCTAATAGAAATGGAAAAGAATTTTAAAGGAAATAACGTTAGAGCAGCCTTTGCAGTTAGTTTCCATAGGAAAGGATAAATGTCCCAAGATTTAATGTAACTCGGAAAGGAAAGGAAATTGTCGGGACACCTGAAGAAATGTTGCATGTTTGGAAAGAATATTTCATTGAGCTGTTGAAGGCAAAAGATACCCAGACAGATGAAGGTACAATGTTGGAAGAAGTAATAGAAGATAGGTTAGAATACCTGACAGATTAGATGTGGCCTCAGCAATCAACGCATTAAGCCCTCGGCATAGATAGATAGCATCCCAGGCGAATTAATTACCTAAATAGAGAGGAAATATGACGGAGAATGTAATATAACTACAATGTTATAAAGAAGAAAAGGTACAAACTACAATAGCAAAATTACAGCGGCATAACAGTTCTTTGTACAGTACATAACCTTTATAATTCGTTAAGGCACTAGGAAAGCACCATAGACGAATACCAACCATGGTCAAGGGAATAGCAGAGAAATTCAGGGAATGTGGTACTCGTAGATTTGCACCATTTATTCACAGGTTGTCAAACAGCTTATGACAGTATTAATAGATAGGTATATAAAATCATGGCAGACCAAGGTTAACGTCCGCTCCGGACGTGTTTTATGGCTCTGAGCGGAAGGCAATTTTGCTGAAGTATGAAACTCTATTAAATACAGTTAAAACTATATAAAAATGCTCAAGCGTACTAAAACACATTGTATACCTTGCTTTTTGTTGAATTGGATCGTAATTATCCTCCAGGAGTAAAGTTTTGTTAATCCGCGTAAACATGTTACAAAAACGGCATATGTAGCACTTCTCCATTTTTTACCGCGTAATTCAAGACAAATAAACCAGCAGTGCTTCAGGAACTAAATGGTGCCATGTTATGATATTTAATACTTCCATTTGTAGTAATAACGATAATGATGATAACAAATTATAAACGTTTTGATAGAAATGTGCAGTTTAGCTAGATGTAGGGCCAGAGTCAATTTTACTCACCTCTTCCAGCAAGGAGTACAGCGTCACTTATGTCACTCTCGCTCTCACTTGCACTTACACACGAATTCTCGCATATATCTCTCTCATCATCACTGAGTACAAAATTCTATAACTCAGTATCACATTTGTTCAACAATTCTACAATTTCTTGCTCCGTAAACGCTTTCTTTCACGCCATTCTGTCAAAAAACGAATAAAACTGTCGCTTACTGGATTCAATCACCGCACTGTTACACTACTGAAAACAACAGAAATGATTAAAGAAGGAAAATCGGTGATCAACTGACCACAAACATCTGAAACAACATTTCCTGACATCTGCTGGCAGTATATAAGAATTATTAGAGCGAGAGGAGCCGATCACTATACCTCTATGACTCCAAACTCAGTGAGTGAGTGAGTGAGTGAGTGATTAGGGTTTAAGGGCCCGTCGACAGCTAGGTCATTAGAGCCCCTCCAAACTCATATATGGGTTTTCGTCCGCAAAGGGTGACTGTCGGATACAAACGCCTGCCAGAAGATACATACGAACTTGGTGGAATGACAAATGCGTCATAGGGCTGAAACAGGGCGACGGTTTAGCACCAGTTCTCTTTACGATGGGTGAGTACATCTATTAAAGCAATACACGAAGTGTTCAAAGATTTGGAAGGGGCAGCGGAAAAAGTCGGACTTCAGATTAAAGTAGAGAAAACAAAAACTATGACACAAATAATGAAATCTAACATTGTACACCAGAAAACTAAAATTAAAATATATCAAACTATAATGAGGATCATTGTGAGTGATCAAAGAGAACTGAAACAATGCTTGGAGTATTTGAACGGAAGCATCTTTGCAGCACTACTAGATAATGAAGCAGATATAAGTACGAGCTGTGCGAGAAATATAGAACTGCTGACATCGTAACATATTAAAAAGGTTAGAATGGGCTGGACATGTTTATAGAATGGACGAACATCGAATATGATCTTAGACCAATAAATAAATTGATTAATCTCACTAATTGTAAAGTATAAGAGAAACAAATAGAATGTAGTAAAAATTAGAAATATTTTGAATCCGCAGCGCAATACAATTGGAAAAACCTGATGTGTTGTACTCACACGACTTTCTCTACTCTTGTACTAACCATTCTTATTCCTATACCTTCTTCGTATTAGTTGAGATAAACATTTGTACAAATTATCTTATTGCTTATTTCCTTGTAGGTACAAGGGGAATATGGGAACACACTAGCCTTTGTGCGATAGTCAAATCTTTTAAAGCTTTGAGATTCCGTTCTCTTTGCACGATTAGCATATAAAAAATGAACAACGCTGTTCCATTTCACCAAAGTTTTAAGTTTTCCGAAACTCACACAAATAACAAGGAATATCCCCGAAATGGTTCAACCTACAAGAAAATTTATTCAGACATAAATTGTGTATTTTAGCAAGATCTACATTTTTTGTATACTAAGATTTGGTCTATCTCTAACGGTTTACCAGTTATGTAAAAGTCGTCCGAAGTAAATACGACTACAAGGGCTAGAGCCAGAAAATTCAAGATATACATTTCATTTGTCATCACAATATCTCAAACATAAGACATTTTAATCAAAATCGTTAGAGCCATTTTCAAGAAAATCAAAATTTTCGAAAAATTTTCCATGTAAAGGGTAGTTTAGGGTGGGGCTATTTTCTTCAAAATCTTCGTGTCACATCCTTGAAAGACATTAAACTTAAATATCGACTTTGGTTTTTAACCGACTTTTCGTAAAAAGAACACACTTTGCAATTCAACGTTCCACGGCGCAGGAAGTTGGAGCCCCTCCCTCGCCTGCCGTTATCCACTCTTAACAAGCAACTTACAGTTTCCTTGAGTGTTACTTCCAACAAATGTCATACCATTTATCTGTATTTACTTTGGGAAACGTCAAACTCTCAGCTTCGCCACTGCAAACTACGTGATAATCAAGTAGTGTATGACTCTGGCTCTCCGCCGCGTATAGGGTCGCGGGTTCGAGTCCTGCCTCGGGCATGGGTGTCTGTGTATCTTGTACATGTATGTGTGACATAGCGGTGTTAGTTCCAATCCAACCAAGTTTACCAGCTCGGCTGTGTGCGTGTGTAGCGAGCTGCACAAAGGTGTAAAGTGAGGAATCAATGTTGCGATAACAAATGAAGTTATCTGTAGAGCGCAGCACGTGACATTAAGTGGCCCTTTGTCAGTTGCTATGGCAACCAGCGTGGGGGAGGGGGAAGCGCTATGACAGCTGCAAACTGGGCTGAAATGTGACCTTACACTCACACGACTTTCTCTACTCTAGTATATCTGTGTGTGTGTGTGTGTGTGTGTGTGTGTGCCCCTGAAGATCATAACTGAATAATGCAAAGTGCGCTAAAAACCTAAGTTGCTATTTAAGTGTAATATCTTTCAAGGTGCGACATAAAGATTTCAAGAAAATTCCTCCACCCTAACCTACGCCTACATGGAATTTTTTCAAAATTTTGATTTTCTCAAAAATGACACGATTTTAATTAAAATTCCAGATTTTCAAGATGCTTTTGGGTGGTTTCTGCAGAGGAGATTTTCTTGAAAACCTTCCTGTCGTATTTTTGGAACCAACTTTCAACTTTTGGATTTTGAATTATGCTGTTCACACATAGACACACAAACACACAAAAACACACGCAGGGATACACAAACACACACACACACACACACACACACACACACACACACACACACACACACACACACACACACACACACACACACCGGGTGTTCAAGTTTATCACCCCGTTCCCGTCACTTAGTCGATGTCAGCCAGTCAGTCATGGATGTCGCGTGAACAATGTTGTAATGAATTTCTAACTTAATTTGAATGAATTTAGTAATTATCAGAGTGAAATGTGGAGGTGCTGCTGGTTGTGCGTGTATCTACAGGACTAGGCAGGTCCAGGAGTCCAGGTTAACCCAGGCGGATGGGAAGGTGGCCACGGTACCTATCCGTTTAGTACGGATTTACCCGTGAGGTAGTAAAGGTTATGTCTACAAATGGATATACATTTATATACGTACATACATACACACACTTTATTTTACACATTTATATACATATTGAATATTTTACATAAAGCTCTTTTTCAAGAGTTGATCCCATATTCCAATAAATATTTCTAAAACACAACAATCATTTCCAGGAAGGTGGTAATACTGCAAGTTTGGATGTGTAGGTATAACAAATGAAGAGTGATGAGCGTAACATGCATAGCTTTAGCAGCAGTTGGCCAGCCTGTTTCTCTATAAGCTTGCGCAGTACGTTGAACTAGGCGCTTCTAAGCGATTGTGGATCAAGGCCACGCGACGCGACGGGACGCGAACGAGAAGAAAAAGGAACAATACAATCACGACGTTGTTCGTTTTGCAGTTATTGTCGGTTTTAACTTAACCTCCTCTCGAGCAGTAGCGTACTTACCGTCATTTTAACACTTTGCAAACCATTATCAAAAATATATTCTCTTTTAAATACGATTTTATTAAAAAACTATAGAAAATGTGTTTTATGAATACTTGTAGCTTTAAAGGACACATTACGTAAAGTAAAGGACGTTATATTTGTTTTACAAGAGTTAAGTAACTCCTTCAGGTTGTGGCGCGATTTGCATGCAAGCTTTACGATGTAAATTTCAATTCTTTTCCTGTTAGAACGGAGAAATAGGTGTAAGTTTCTTAGCGAGGAGCTATTTATAGTTATAGTGTCGAGTGCTTTTGTTTGTTTATAAAATGAAATTGTTTAGAATTATTGAAACACAGCTCAACGTTGTGAGTGGAGAAATGGTTATAGCTAATTGTTTGCTAATTACCAGAAATATGTCAACAAGTTTTAAAATCTTTGTTTTACTCAGCCAAAAACGAAAGAGAAAACTATAAGTATCCTATACAGTATTGACTTTATAATAACCCATGTTGATATATATATATATATCGATTAATGAAGATTTCCATTGTTATCCATTGCAACACAAAACAATAAATGATAGGCACGTTTCAACAGATGCATTACGTCACTATTGCCACGTAGGAACATACGATTCTGTACTGTTGATAATACAAGCGGCTGGTATGAATATGAGCAACAGGGTCATAGCAAATGGATGAACGGAAAGGTGATAATGGAGCAGTTGTGGAATGAGTGGCGGAGGAAACCGAATTAATTCCGCCTGGACGTCGTTTCGTCCATCTCGAGTACCACATGCGGTTCCCTGGGATGGAACTGGGACCCTGTTGGTGATAGGAGAACGGTCTAACTGCTCGGCCACGGCGCCGCCTCCAAACTGAGAATTTACTCCAAGTAACATACAATTCCGACATATCCGTTATTATTGGTTAGAATGTCTGAATATTTTTGCGAGTTTTGAGTTTTGAAAGAGTTTTTCAGTTGTTTCTCATGATGTTTTAGAAAACAATATCAAAGTCAGTTAATAGTGAGCCAATTTTTAAATATCTGACTATAAGTTTAGTCTCTTGTATACCTGTAAGTAAATATGTAATGAAATGTTTAACATGAAGTGAATAAGAAAATAGGTTTTGTAAGAATAGTGTGTATTTGGGTGCGTTGGTCCTCAGAAGATACATACGCGACTGCTCTCGAGGTGGGTCTTAGGAACTGTTCAGGACTGGGAACACGGGGACGGGGTCAGGGAGCGGGCTCGACGTACAAGAGCTGCCCGCAATCACTTGCCAGGTTGATCCTCGGCGAGGACATCTTCGGCCAAGGAGCGAATCTCGCTCCACGAGAGCTGGATGTCCGTGGACTCGGTGAAGCGAGAGCAGATGGCCAGACGCAGGAAGTAGGTGTCCTTGATCTTGCTGGGCACCAGGTGGATCACACCATGGCCGTTGATTCTCTTCAGTAACGTCTCGTTCCTCTCGTTGGAGCCCTGCAACATGGGACAGTGATTCAGTACATGATCTCAGACTATACATCAACATCCGGACCCTCTATGACATGGTACAAACCCGAGGGAGGGGGGGGGGAGACCTTTCCGGGTCCCGCGCGCTGCTTAGAAGTACGAACATGAAGGGATGGGAGATCAACTGGGCTCAGGCAGCTTCCGCTACTTCTAACTGGGAAATTGTAGGGACCCTGCCCTCTGTTCTGTGGTGGCAACGTTCGGATCCATTCCCTCTTCCATGTTCCCGGGGGTGCTCCGCCACGGGCATAGGAAGAAAATATCGCCTTTCAGTCGAGGTACCAACTCGTCGTTGAGTCATCCGTCAGCAAATTGTTGAAATAGACAATACAGAGAGGTGAGAATTACAGCTCGCACTGAACTGCCACTCGGCGCTGTTCCCTGAACGCTTCGTAAACGTTTCTTTTCCTCCCGCTCCTCGGTTCTACTTATGTAGGTGTTTAGAGAAGGGAAAAGTTGTGCCAGTAGAATGTTCGGGAGTGGGCTGTCCAGACACACAGTACGAGCTATTGTCCCCGCATGCTCTACTGTGCGGTCGGCGGTCGGGCCTTTAGGGCAGGTAAGCGCCTGGCTGCGTCCGGCGGGGTCTGGAGAACTTGGAGAAGCTACTGAAAGAGCCCGTCTAGCTGTTTGGAACAGCGAGAAGAAGGGATCAGAGCCAGTTCTACAAGACCCGACTTTGCCGCGCCGCGAGAGGCTTCACTGGTCTCGGCCAGCACAGTTCCGACTGCCGACACACGCTCTACGCATTTGCCGCACCGGTTAGCAACTTAGTTGCTGACTGCAACTGCACTTAGTCTTTTTGGACAGGCAGAGCAGCAAGGCCTTAGCCACCATCCATCTGGATCGGTAAAGGCGCACCTAGGTGTCCGGCCCCCTGCTGCTCGCGACTTTCGGCACCTGTCAGGGACTCTTTCTCTACCACTATATTCTTCTTTCCTCTTTTCTATTAGGCTAATCCCCCCCCCAGCCCCCTTAAACCTACTTTACTTAAACGTTACAACACACTGCGACTGACTCATCTCTCTGAGATGGGTAAGACGGCCCCCGACTTCCCTACGGACGACGCGACGTAACGTGACGCGTACTAACCGTAACTTTTCCGGCTCCCAACCTAGTACTCCCACCCATCCCTCCCACTGCCCCTGTCGCCTCTTCTCCTACTCCCACCACCGAGCCTCAGAACACTCCTCTGCCGCAATCCCGCTCCTCTTCCAGAGCCTCCACTTCATCGCGCTGCTCCCTCTCCAACATCCAAAATCCACCAGCAGCCATTTCTCCTCCCAATACCCCTCCTAGGCTTCCTACGCCCAAGTCCCATACCACTGCTAACCCCAAAACCTTCTCAGATCCAAATGCCCCATCCAGCGCTCCACAGCTCGGCTCCCCATCCCGGGCCGCTCCTCCTCCTGCCGCCCCTTCCCATCCCCCCACCCAGCCTGGCCCCTCAACCCGACTCAATCCCCAGCCTCTCCCTCCAACCTGCCCTAACCCCCAACCTGGCGCTTCAACCCTACCAAACCCGACCTACGCTCACGTTACAAAACACCAGTCCCCCATTTACATTGATCAAAGACACTCGACGGACATAAGCAAACTCCTCACTGACTTCACGAGACGGACTGGTATAAGAGACTTTGAGGTACGCCGGGCCCCTCTGACTACGACTACGAAGTAAGGACCAAAACCCCAGACGATTACCCCCGGCTGTGTGATCACCTGCACCAGGCCAACGTCTCATACCACGTTGTGACGCCCAGGCAAACGCAAACCTGTAGAGCGGTTATTAAACGCATCTATATGAATGGCGCAGAGCCCGAGATCAAGGAGGAACTGGCGGCCTCCAACATCTCGGTGGTAAAGGTGACGCAGCTACGCCGCTTCAACAGGGAGAGGACCCCTTTGCCCCACTACCTTGTTGAGCTGACATCCCTGGAAGATCTTACAAGACTATCCCGAAAGACGACCATCCTTTACTCCAGGGTGGTGATTGAGGATTACTATCCTCCTCGCTTCCCCAAGCAGTGCGGCAGGTGCCAGCGATTGGGCCATTTGGCCCCCAATTGCAGGGCCGAAGCAGCCTGCTCGAGGTGTGCGGGGAGGCATGAGTCGCAGTCATGCAACGTCCCTCTAGAGCGGCGGAAGTGTGTACTATGTGGCTCGCAGGGACACGGGGCACGCTTTCGGACGTCTAACCGGGGAGTACAGGCACAAGCACAGACACAAACACAGACACCAGCTCAGGCACAAACCCAAGCTAATGGGAGGAAGCCGGGACGACCCGCCAACCGGGGAGCTCCCACTGCAAACCCTGGTACGAGCACAGGGGCCAGTGCGCTTCCTCCCAAGACGGCTCCCAACAGCTCGAACCGCGACGCAGTCAGGCCAGCCCCCAAAACCAGACAAGCCCAGGACCACCCCCGCGAATGTCACTACCCCACACGTTTCTACGTTAATAGCCCAGAGTGGCTCCACAACTTAGAGATGTGTTACATGGCCCTGGACAGACTACAACTCAAGCCTGACGAGACTATGGACACGCTCCAGGTCTACTTTAACTTCTTCCAACGACTTCTTGACGTGACACACAATAGACGTTAATCCCATGACTAACTTAATGACCTGGAACGCACATGGACTGAGACAAAGAAAACATGAACTTCTTGCCTTTCTAGACAAACACATTATACCAATAGTCCTTCTTACGGAAACTCACCTAAGCCCTAGTGCTAGACTTAACTTACCCGGATATTATCTGTATAGAAACGACAGAGATAGGCGTGGCGGCGGCACAGCCATAGCTGTCCGCAGAGACACGGTCCATCATGAAATACCAGTTCCACCCCTGCACAGACTTGAGGCAACTGCTATAGCTACCACAATTAAAAACAACCAAATAATCATCGTCTCAGCGTACAACCCACCAGGCGACATAGTCACAGCAGACATTAACTCGCTCCTGCAGTTAAACCCAAGTGTTATAATAGCAGGCGATTTAAATGCCAAACACCCACTTTGGAATTCAACCAACATGAACGCGGCAGGCCAAACCCCATTACGCCATGAAAACAGATCCGATTACATAATACACGCACCCACAGAACCGACGTACGTCTCGTTTCAGGCAAACCAAACGCCTGATATTCTAGACATAGTACTAGTACGGCGCCCGCGTCTCGCTCAAAGTTTATAACGAGCTATCGTCAGACCATCTACCGGTCCTTATCAAACTTGAAGGCCCTCTCCGGAGTGTGCCACCCAGACCAAGGCGAAATTATAACAAAGCTAACTGGGACACCTTCTCAGAAACCGTAGATGCCCAAATGTCAAGTTGACTCAATTGAGGATATAGATGCTGCTACCGAAAAGGTGGAAAAAGCAATACAGTATGCCACAATGGTGGCAGTTCCACTACAACGGCAAAAGAAAACAAACGCACGCCTGCCAACAGACATACAACGTCTTACTAAACAAAGAAATAGAACCAGGCGACAATGGCAGCAGCACCGACATCCGACACTTCAGAACCAACTCAAAACACTGAACCAACAACTTCGCGAGCGAACATCCACTGTTATATCCACCCAGTGGAACGATACACTACAGTCACTAAACCCGGGCACCAACACAGTATGGAGAATAGGCAAATGTCTCACCCGGGACAAGATCTCCATTCCCCTCTTCACGTGGGTTAACATATCGCAACCACGGATGAAGAGAAAGCAGAAGCACTAGAAACTACGCTCAAACCAAAATAACGCCATCACTGTCAGTATTTCTAAACGAAACTGAGACGTAGTTCAAAACATACATGAAAAGCAAACCCACGACAGAATTAGAAAAACACATGCCTGCTAAATCAAATGGATCATCAGACATCTACCGACAAGAAAAACACCAGGGCCAGACAAAATCCCGAACATTGCGCTGCAACACTTACCGGCCAGCGCACTAGAAATACTAACGAAACTGTTCAACCTCTGCCTTTTGCACGGCTGCTTCCCAAATAGGTGGAAAACAGCAAATGTGCTACACTTCCCTAAGAAAGACAAAATTAACGCGGACCCACAAAACTACAGGTCCATTAGCCTGCTTAACACGATGAGCAAACTTCTTGAAAAAGTAATACTAAAACGTATTAATGCATTTATTATAAAACATAACATTTTAATTCCCGAACAATTTGACTTCCGGGCCAACCAGTCAACCACACTGCAACTCCTGCGTGCCACCGAATACATTACGAAAGGCTTCAATTTCAATAAGTCAACGGGAGCCGTTCTACTGGACACAGAACGCGCTTTCGACCGCGTGTGGAATGGAGGACTGATACGAAAAATGATAAACACTAAATTCGCGGACACAATGATTAAACTAACAGCGAACTATTTGCGCGGGCGATCTTTCTCCTCGCTAGCGAACGATGCAAAGTCCACACCCCGCCCAATACTGGCGGGTGTCCCTCAGGGTAGTATACTCGGGCCGCTTTTATTTAATATCTATATAACGACATACCAAAAAGCGCGAACACAACATATCTCCTGTATGCCGACGTTACGACGATTATGACTCAATCAGGTAAACCTGCATTCGTACGCAGAAACCTCCAGACATCACTGGATCAACTGGAGCCCTGGCTCGCCCAATGGCGAATAAAAGTCAATGTCACCAAGAGTAAAGCTATAATGTTCACAAAACGTAGAAAACACTTCCACCCGAGGCATGGACTGCAACCACTAAAACTTTTCAACAATGACATCACCTGGACCAATAAAGTAACGTACTTAGGTCTAGTGATGGATCCGGGACTCACCTGGCGCCCTCACATAGAGGAAGTGCGCAGAAAAGCCTATGCTCAATTGAGCAAGCTGTATCCCTTAATCAACTACAGTAACGCCCTACAGCTCGACATGGGCCTAACACTTTATAAAACGCTTATACGGCACATACTGACGTACGCGGCGCCGGTCTGGGGCTACGCGGCAAAAACACATATCAAAAGAATTCAACAACTACAAAATAAGATACTGCGTATAGTAGCAAAAGTCCCATACTTAGCACCATCCAAAAAACTGCACGAAGACCTACACATGCACACGATAGAACAATTTATTAAGAAACTAGCTTTCGACTTATACAATAAAATCCCATCACACCACAATACACTCATCACTACACTTGGACAATACGAAACAACCATTGACAAACACAAGAGACCACTATCCCTATTTGACAGAAACTTGACCGACCCAGACATAGACGACGCCATAAACGATTACCTTGACAACCTCATACATTAACCTAATCCACTGACTTTGATTGTTACAGACATACCACGTGACGTCAATCTCCCACAGCGCCCTCCAAGACCTTGCGCTACCTAGCCAAGGCGGTCCCAGGGGAGAGGGCTCCCTCGGGAGTGGCTCTGGCTCGCACCTGCACCTCAGGCAGACTGCCCGCCAAGTGTGCACTCCAGACGACCAGGCGACACCCGGCAACGTAAAAAAAAAAAAACCACTGACACGGCTCCCATCGAGGATGCCAAGCACTGACACGGCTCCCAATGTGGACGCCAAGCACAGACGAGGGACGCCTAACATAGAATAAGTAAAACCAATATAAAGTTTGTTATCAATGTCACCTCCAACTCCCCAGGCTGTAGCCAGGACTTGATCATGACTGCAGCCCGGGATTTCATCGTTGACGCTCTCGCATGCACGGCATGCCAGCATGAAACTTTACGTCACTGACCGGGGTGCAAATGCGGGACCCGACTATCATACCCACAATCACTCATCAAATTCTCCCCTGCAAGACAGGGCATCTCTTCTGTAATTACCAGCTCTCCTCCATCACCAGTGAACGCGCAGAAGCCCTAATACAGCTCTGCAATGAAAGGTCTTCCGGTGGGGTTTTTTAGTGAGTAGGCTGCCCGGGTTCGAAGCCAGGGTAGGAGTCTTACACTCGCATGCACGCATGCGGTTGGGGCGTAAGTAGCCTTTTTCCCCCACCAAAAAAAAAAAAAAAAAAAAGACTGCGTCCCTTCCCGGGCGGGCGCGCTGACAGTTGAATTTATGCTACTGAATAAACGCACCGCGTAGCCGTCGAGTCGATCCTAGCTAGCATTTTCACACTCTTAAACTTTATATCTTGATTAGTACAATTAAACCTACTTGTTGATTTTCACCTCCTTGATAATTTTTCTCTTACATGTTTATATTGCTTACGTTATAATTTAAAATAATAAAGCACTGGCAACTTAACACATGTTCCACGAGATAAACAGAGTAGGCCGTGCTCACTTATCCACTGTAATCATGACGAGCGTGTTAATTCTGAAATGGAACATAGGATCTAGTTCTTTCATAAAGAGAGATACGAAAGATGCTAATTAGTTTCAACCACCAAGACACCATGGAAACATGAATGTTATGTATGTTTCACATTTTATTCATACGCCATGTTAAATGAGTTGTATGCAGTACACGTGACTTGTTAGTCCTGGGACTCGACTGCGTCACAGACGTGAACATATGACTGTAGGTGCGCGCGCAGCTCCTCGCACTTACCTTCAGTCTGAAGCACACCAGTCCCATGGTGACGTCAGCAGTGATCTCGAAGCGGTCGTCCTGCTTCACCAGAGACTCGAACTCATGCGCCAGAGCCACCTGTTTGCGGATGTGCTCTTGGATGTTCTTGACGCCGTACAAACGCAGCACAAACCAGAGTTTCAGGGCTCTGAACCGACGACCCAGAGGAATTTGCCAGTGCTGAAATATACAACACAATTTAAATATCCATTTACTGTGTCCTTATATTCGTGCAACAAATTAAACATGAAGTTTCAGATCAGATAAGACATAACCTAAAAGGGGAAACTTACGTTTTACGTTCACATGACTTTCTCCCTACTACAAATATCGAACATTTTGGGGTTATTTTTTGTTTTCTCTAAAACTGCTGTATATCTAAGATATTTTCATAAGATATGAGATGCATATCTTCAATTTTCAAGTAACGCCCTCTGAAGTGCTCTTCATTGTGAATGAGTTTTACCCACGTGACTGATAAACCGTAAGAGATAAGGAAATCTCGTTGAAACACACCTACAATTTCTGTCAAATATCTTTCTTTTTTGTGCAGATAAGCGTTTCCGAGATATTCCTTGTTATTTGTTTGAATTTTCACATCCTTATACTTTTTCAAATGGAAGTGGTGCATTTATATCCTGGTTATACAAAGAGAATGGAATTTCAAAGACACCACATAGTGACGCGCTCTTAAAATATGAGTCAGTTAAGGTCCACTGTGTTGTCATATACACATTGTATCTATAAGGAAATATATAACACAACAATTTGTACAAATGTTTATCTGTAGGTATTAACATGAAGTAGATAGCAGCCTAAGCGTTTGTAACAATAGTTAGTAAAAGAATGAGTAGAGAAAGTCATGTGAGTCCCGCTCGGAACTTCTTTGTTCTCCCGTTATAAAGAGAATGACCGTTCAAAAAGACTAATTATAGCTTCAGCCGTAGGGTATTTATACACAGTTGTATTTTATGTGTATTTTGTGTATATGGATTCAATTAACTTGCTAATAAAAGGGAATATAAAATATAAGGTTATTCGAGAGGTAGAACTGGAACTTAAAAATTCAATGCCACAACTGGGATTTGAACCACAGACCTTCCACTTACCGGTCGGCTGCTCTAACCACTGAGCTATTGTGACAAACTGCCAGAATGGCATTAAATTCTCAAACCATTCTGGCAGTTTGTCACAATAGCTCAATGGTTAGAGCAGCCGACCGGTAAGCGGAAGGTCTGTGGTTCAAATTCCAGCTGTGGCATTGAATTTTTAAGTTCCAGTTCTACCTCTCAAACTTTGCCCATACACGGCTTGTGTGTTTAAAAACACCAACAGTAAGTTTGTTGGCATAAATAAATAATAATTACAAGGTTATTCCTTTAAAACCTAACGGAGCACACGGCATTTCGGCTCTCCCGCGACCTTGCTGGATTCCCTCACTATCGGCTGCTGTTGTGCGCGCGGCTAGTCGGCACTGGGCCTCTGAAAATACACATCGTGTTCAAGAAATTCTGAAAGACAAAGTTTACGAGACAAATCCTCATACATTGGAAGAACTAAAATATGAAATCTGAAACATGACAGTGTTCTCCCGATATACTTGTTACGGATTTTATTAAAAAATAGTCAACACATATCAGCGTGAATATAGCAGCAGGAATAATGTTTTTACTGAAATATGGAAAGTTTGATTGATATCTGACGCTACTCTTATCTTCAGGGTCGAGGTAACAGAATGGAATGCATAAATCAACGTTCCTTTATCACAACATATTTATTCGTTAATTTACACTTTTAGCACTATGTTAATTAGTTAACAACTTTCAAAATTCGATAGAATCTACACTGGTTAAAAGTTTGGGTGTAAGTTACATGTTCACACGCTATCAGCAAATATACATCCTTTCACCTTGAGCATACAGACGCTAATGAAAAAAAGAGTCCCAGGCGTCTCTATGACGCAACACCGCCATTCTTATGTATTCATCCGCGCAACAGTTCTCATTGGTTGAACTCAAAGTGACGAGAAAACATTGTCTATCTTGAATACTAAAAAAAAATAAGTCCCTGATACACCCAAATTAAAAGAATTAGAAATTTACACACTCTTACAAAAATATTTACATGAACAATTTTCTATTGATCAATATTCTGTCTCATACTAATGCTTGTTCTGTCTCTGTTTTCTGTTTTGCTTGTTTCTGTTGGGGTGCACTTACCCTGTAGTCCGGAGCCGCTCCTTGCTGGTCGTGTTTCAGGTACAGAGGATCCACGTTGAAGGCGTCCACGACATCGTTGGGGTTCTTGAGCCTGTAACAGACAGACATGAGTGCCTTGTCCCCCCAGGATCACCGTGCCTGACCACACCTGATCATACCTGGTCACTTACCACATGGCCGAGCAGTCGAAGTTCACCAACATCCACTTGTGAGGGTTGAAGTTGAACGAGTCGGAGTGTTCCACCCCCTTCATGAGGTAGCGGAACTCCGGGCACACGAACGCCGACCCTGCCACACATATAGATAATATCAACAAGGCAGTACGTTGTTCCAACTGAGTCGGTTAAATTTGATATACGACAAATGTTTCATTTTTATTATATAATCACCACATTATCAAGCGACAGCACAAAGAGAAGTGTCCGGCAGCCGGCGTGTTTGTGGAATTCGAGAAAGGTGCGTGATACGTCATCCAAGCTATATAAGGAGGCGAGGAAACACTAGAGGAGAGAGAGAGTGTGTTACACATAGTGTGTTAGTGAGTGTGAAACAGCTGTGAAAAATAAGTGAAGGAGCTTTAGCAATTGTCGAGTGACATCGTCAGAGTGTATGAAAGACAGAGAAAGTGAAGAAAGACAGTGAAATTACTGAGTCAAGGTTATGAGAAGAAAACAGTTGTGAGTTGTGATAGCCCGAAAGACTAGAGTGTGTTAACGACGAGAAGAAAGCTGTGTATTGATGATAAAATTTTAGAAGACAAAGTAATAGTAAAGTAATCGGACCAATTCTTGTTAATAAATATTTGTTATTCTTTGTTGGGATATCCACGACTATACTTGTGTCGCAGTTAGACAAGAATAGTAGTGTTATCGCGTTTACCTGCATAGGCGGCGTCCACGTGGAGCCAGATCTTCTCCTTGCTGCACACGACACCCATCTCCTCCAGGGCGTCGAAGGAACACACAGACGTCGTGCCCAGTGTCGCCACAACCTTAAATCAAAGGAAGCTTGTACACTCACGACCAACAGAGTCTGCAATATCAGCACGTGTTTATTATGTGCAGGACTTACATAGAAGGGAATGAGGCCCTTGTCGCGGTCCTCCTGTATGGCCTTCTGGAGTGTCTCGCCGCGCAGCTTGAAGGACGAGTCAGTGGCCAGGAGTCGCATCTGCACGCCGCCCAACAATCCTGCTCGCTCCACACTCGAGTGTGCCTGCTCTGTGAACACACACACATACAATTATTGTCAAGTGTCTCTAGTCCGAGGGGTTAAATCGGCAGATTGAGACGGTAACCACTACGTCTGATTTGCTAGAAATAAACTTCCTTGATAGGGGGACACCTCGCGCACCGTGACCAACTTGTGGCTACGACACCCAAGAGGCAGGAATTAAGTGAGGGAACACAGGATCGTGGTTAGACAGGCCACAGAGACGTGCAGAAGTCCCAAACGAGTGCTCAGATCGCGGCACCAGACCCCGCCAAGCAGCCAGCCTCCCAACGGCGGACAACGGTCCCCAAACGCCACCTAGCGCTGAGAACAGCAGTTACCATGCGCAGGCATCCGCGCCATCTACCTGGTACCGCTAATACCACTCGTTTGAAAGCACACATAAAGATGATAAAGAAATGTAATGAAGGGAAATGATGGAAAGCAAACTGTGATATGAAATCCAGCATTCGCCTAATTGACATGGAGAAACCACAGAAAAACGCAAGTCACGGGGATCGAACCAGATATGCAGTAAAGGTAAAAGTGAAGTGTAATGTCGGTAGGTACTTACCAGAGGCATAGGCCACGAGCTTACTGACGATGTCATTGTCACTCCAGTCAGGGTGCTTCTCCCGGACCTCCCTCAAGGTTCGAGCCTTGGCCCCCAGGAGCGCCACCAGCGTAGCTTCACTAGCAGTGCCCTGTAACACAGGATTGGTGTTCGTAAATAAAAAATTATTTAGACACCAACAACTTCACTTATCTTAAGTTGTTGAAATATAATGCAAACTATAGTTTGAAGATGACATCACATCTTCAGTACTTGTTATGATAGTTACAAACGCTCAGTTGGTTTGTATTACCAACCTCTGAAAATAAAACAAATCTATTAACACAATCATCACTGGTATTTCAAAATTCATTACGTGATCTTTACTTTTTAAAAGGAATATCTTTTACCATACCATTAGATCTATAGGTACATTGAATTATTTTAATGATTTAATCTCAGCATTTATTTCATATTAAATCTGCCATAGCTGATTTATCAGTTTGTTTATAATTAATATTTCTAAAGTGTTTCTTCATTCTGGTTTCCAAATGACGTAAAGCCTGCCACTATCCAAAGAGCCAAATCGATAAATGCCAGATTTTTTTATAATTTGGAATTTTATCCTCTGTAGAAAAATTTGACAAATTTTGTATATTATATTTATTTTGAGGGACCAAAGCTATTCAGTGTTCGTTAAAAATGTTGTAAATTTTCTACTAGCCAAAGAATGATTAGTGAGTCTTTAAAAATATAATCATATTGTAACAAATTTACCAAATCTTTTTATTTTCTCAAGCTTCAAGTACAGCCACACTACTAGTTTCTGTCTCTTAATCTTTCCAAACCTGACACCATACTAGTTTCTGTCTCTTCATCTTCAACAACTCAAACTGTCTCCATAGCAACCTCTTGAAAATCAAAGAGTCTTAATGACATGGAGAAGCCATGTCACACTGCTCCCTCCTCAGAGCTGGTCGTCCCGACCAGCACTATCACTGCGGCATCTCCCTTGCGCCCCGGTGGATTAACCCATCGAACCTCTTCTCCTGGTGGTCCACGAGGGCCTGGTGGTCCTGGTATACCTTGAGGTCCTGGGTTTCCATCTCTTCCAGGCATACCTTTAGTTCCAGGTTCACCATCTTTTCCCGACAATCCTGGAGGTCCAGTCATGCCTTTGTCTCCTGGAGGTCCCTGAGGTCCAGGTAACCCTTGTAGACCAATGAGACCACGGTGTCCTTTTGCACCCTTTGGACCTTCTTCTCCTCTATCACCCTTACCTCCCTCTGGCCCTGGAGGTCCTGGCTTTCCTCTAGCTCCCTGTGGCCCTTCTACACCCTGTGGTCCAGTTTCTCCTCGAAGACCCCGTTCTCCTGCTGGTCCTGGAGGTCCATTTGGACCAGGTGGCCCTGGAAGACCTGGTGCCCCTGGAGTTCCCGGAGGTCCTGAAGGTCCTACAGGTCCCTTATCTCCCGGTCTTCCTGCAATACCAGGTGTTCCTGCTTTACCTGGTGCTCCCTCTGGTCCCTGTTCTCCAATTGGTCCCGGTGGTCCTAGAGGTCCTGCAATACCTTGTGGTCCTGGAGGTCCTTCACTGCCTGGCTTCCCTGGTGGACCTGTCTCACCTTGTGCACCTCTCTGACCTCTGAGGCCAGCAGGTCCTGTTGGGCCGGGTAATCCTGGAAGTCCTCTGTCTCCTGGAGGGCCCTGTGGACCAGGTTGTCCTGGAGCTCCATGTTGTCCTTGAGAGCCTGAGTCACCCTTAGGTCCTTCAGGTCCTGGTGCACCAGCTTGTCCTGGAGGTCCTGGATTGCCCTGTTCACCTTTCATTCCTGGGAATCCACGTTCACCCTTCATTCCAGGCAAGCCTACCAGACCCTGAGGGCCAGGGAATCCTTGTAAACCTTGAGGGCCAGTAGGACCTCGCTCTCCAGGGGGCACGATCCTAGGTATCGCTGTTGGATAGTGTCCCTTGGTCCAGGTAGGACGATGTATGCCATCCTGCTTCGAAATTCTGCAACAGTACCGCCGGTCTTGACGGTCCCTCGTCCAGTTGCCCTTCTTCCTGGTGTGTTGACGGGCCATCCTGCGCACTTTGAAACGGCTCACTGGGTACCATGTCCGCCGACCTCTCTGGCGCACCTTCGCAGCCACCTTGCTTCCGATGGGTCCGGCAACAAACCCCACCACATCCGCGCGAGTCGCGTCCACCGCTGCACTCGTGTTCACTCGTGCTCGGCACGGCCTCTCCTGTATCCTGCCGTCCACGATGATGTCCACCATTCTTCCGTTCACGGCACTATGCGTCAGGTGATTGGATGGCCCCGACGGTCCCCCCATGTCACACGCCAAGTCGGTTCTCGCGTGTTGCTCGTTTGCTTGTGCGCTTCCCTGCTGATCGTCCGAAACGGGCGCAACTGTCGCCTCGGCCACTAGGTGCTCCCTCCCCGGCTCCGCGCTATTCCGTCTGCCCCTGGCATCCAGTACTTTGACGCTCTCGTCAACTCTTACTACCAGGGCGCCAAGACGTTCCCCGTCGTCCTCCACGACGTCCACGTGCTGGCAGAGGTCTTCCACCTTTTCGCCGAGTTCTTCCACGCCTTCCGTCACGCCAGCCAGTTGCTCGTCAATTTTCGCCGATAGCTCCGTCTTTATCTTTTTCAGCTCGGCAGCGAGGTTGTCGTTTCTCGTTTCCATTTTGGCAAATAATTCTTTCATCATTGCCATCATCCTGGTTTCCGAATCTCCCTCCATCCCACTTCCTGACACCAAATGTAACAATATTTTATTTTCTTGAGGGTAGAAACTTCTTTAACAGCTTTTTGACATTTAAATTTTGCTATCTTTTTATGTGTAAAATCTGTATTAAAACCATTAATTACCATACTGTTAATAATGTGTTCATATTCTGTGCCAAATTCTTCCTTACTAACAAGTATATTTATGTATTTGTTAACAGCTTAAGTTTTTTCATTTATTGGTGTTTATTATAATTCTGTAATGGATAATTGTTGTAATGTCATTAAACATTAACCTTTCCTAAAGATTATGATTTCAATCTGAGGCATGCTACATCAGTATGTTTGCAAACAAAGCTTGGGTCAATGGCATCTGCACTCGATCCACGTGTGTGCACATCTCATGTTAACATTATTGCACTTATCGTCGTGCACAAAGACCAATTCGGGATTTGTTCTCTTTGTTGTATGTTTGCTCTTCAATTGTGAACATTTGAGCATGTTTAAACACACAAGCCGTGCGTGGGCAAAGTTTAAGAGGTAGAACTGGAACTTAAAAATTCAATTCCACAACTGGGATTTGAACCACAGACCTTCCGCTTGCCGGGCGGACGCTCTACCACTGAGCTATTGTAACAAACTGCCAGAATGACATTAAATTCTCAAGCCAGTTCGTATTTTTCCTGGTAAACCACAAAGGCAGTCTCACATCAGAGACAATTACCCCAATGGTGACTTACTGTTGCAAGTACTTTATATCCCAGGATTAAATAACCTTCACATGGTAATTATTATTTATTTATGCCAACAAACTTACTGTTGGTGTTTTTAAACACACAAGCCGTGTGTGGGCAAAGTTTAAGAGGTAGAACTGGAACTTAAAAATTCAATGCCACAACTGGGATTTGAACCAGGAGAAATACGAACTGGCTTGAGAATTTAATGCCATTCTGGCAGTTTGTCACAATAGCTCAGTGGTAGAGCGTCCGCCCGGCAAGCGGAAGGTCTGTGGTTCAAATCCCAGTTGTGGAATTGAATTTTTAAGTTCCAGTTCTACCTCTTAAAATTTGAGCATGTTTTGGAGACTTTGTTACTTAATGTTAAAGCAAGATGTAGGTAAGATTTAGGCACGTTCTGTGTATACCACCACAAGACGTGACAATATGAATCAGAGCTACAGTAGTAATGAAAACTTTGTTTCCGTACCGTTGTAACAAGGAAAATGTAAATGAACTCTTGTGTAATCGTTTAACTCAACCTAAGAAACGTCCAAAAATTAGCATTTCTCTAAAAAGGAATATATAAACAAACATTAAAACGTGTGAAAGGCATTTCAATATCATACCTCAAACAAGTGTTTTGTTGATCTTTTCTGTTTTCAATTATACAGAGATGTAAGTAAATGATGATATACAGATGTAACTTCTGATAGACAATCAGATCATCGTGCTCTCAATATTACTGAATTTTCTTTTAGACAGTGATAAAAATATGAAAAGTCGCAAGGGCTATTGTGTTTCTGTTGTGTTTATTTCTCGTGAAGTTTCTATATAGGTAGAATTGTGCGAAATCGATTTTGTAGTTTGGTATCTATCGATAGGTATCATTCTCGGGGTAGGCAGGGAGGTATTTCTTGTGTACCAGGTTAGGTTGACCTTGTGACGTCAAGTTGGTACACCGCAGTGGTAGGTATGTTAACGAGGTGATAGACAGGCTGGTATTTCTTGTGTACCAGGTTAGGTTGACCTTGTGACGTCAAGTTGGTACACCGCAGTGGTAGGTATGTTAACGAGGTGATAGACAGGCTGGTATTTCTTGTGTACCAGGTTAGGTTGACCTTGTGACGTCAAGTTGGTACACCGCAGTGGTAGGTATGTTAACGAGGTGATAGACAGGCTGGTATTTCTTGTGAAGCAGGTTAGGTTGACCTTGTGACGTCAAGTTGGTACACCGCAGTGGTAGGTATGTTAACGAGGTGATAGACAGGCTGGTATTTCTTGTGTACCAGGTTAGGTTGACCTTGTGACGTCAAGTTGGTACACCGCAGTGGTAGGTATGTTAACGAGGTGATAGACAGGCTGGTATTTCTTGTGTACCAGGTTAGGTTGACCTTGTGACGTCAAGTTGGTACACCGCAGTGGTAGGTATGTTAACGAGGTGATAGACAGGCTGGTATTTCTTGTGAAGCAGGTTAGGTTGACCTTGTGACGTCAAGTTGGTACACCGCAGTGGTAGGTATGTTAACGAGGTGATAGACAGGCTGGTATTTCTTGTGTACCAGGTTAGGTTGACCTTGTGACGTCAAGTTGGTACACCGCAGTGGTAGGTATGTTAACGAGGTGATAGACAGGCTGGTATTTCTTGTGTACCAGGTTAGGTTGACCTTGTGACGTCAAGTTGGTACACCGCAGTGGTAGGTATGTTAACGAGGTGATAGACAGGCTGGTATTTCTTGTGAAGCAGGTTAGGTTGACCTTGTGACGTCAAGTTGGTACACCGCAGTGGTAGGTATGTTAACGAGGTGATAGACAGGCTGGTATTTCTTGTGAAGCAGGTTAGGTTGACCTTGTGACGTCAAGTTGGTACACCGCAGTGGTAGGTATGTTAACGAGGTGATAGACAGGCTGGTATTTCTTGTGAAGCAGGTTAGGTTGACCTTGTGACGTCAAGTTGGTACACCGCAGTGGTAGGTATGTTAACGAGGTGATAGACAGGCTGGTATTTCTTGTGTACCAGGTTAGGTTGACCTTGTGACGTCAAGTTGGTACACCGCAGTGGTAGGTATGTTAACGAGGTGATAGACAGGCTGGTATTTCTTGTGAAGCAGGTTAGGTTGACCTTGTGACGTCAAGTTGGTACACCGCAGTGGTAGGTATGTTAACGAGGTGATAGACAGGCTGGTATTTCTTGTGAAGCAGGTTAGGTTGACCTTGTGACGTCAAGTTGGTACACCGCAGTGGTAGGTATGTTAACGAGGTGATAGACAGGCTGGTATTTCTTGTGAAGCAGGTTAGGTTGACCTTGTGACGTCAAGTTGGTACACCGCAGTGGTAGGTATGTTAACGAGGTGATAGACAGGCTGGTATTTCTTGTGTACCAGGTTAGGTTGACCTTGTGACGTCAAGTTGGTACACCGCAGTGGTAGGTATGTTAACGAGGTGATAGACAGGCTGGTATTTCTTGTGTACCAGGTTAGGTTGACCTTGTGACGTCAAGTTGGTACACCGCAGTGGTAGGTATGTTAACGAGGTGATAGACAGGCTGGTATTTCTTGTGAAGCAGGTTAGGTTGACCTTGTGACGTCAAGTTGGTACACCGCAGTGGTAGGTATGTTAACGAGGTGATAGACAGGCTGGTATTTCTTGTGAAGCAGGTTAGGTTGACCTTGTGACGTCAAGTTGGTACACCGCAGTGGTAGGTATGTTAACGAGGTGATAGACAGGCTGGTATTTCTTGTGAAGCAGGTTAGGTTGACCTTGTGACGTCAAGTTGGTACACCGCAGTGGTAGGTATGTTAACGAGGTGATAGACAGGCTGGTATTTCTTGTGAAGCAGGTTAGGTTGACCTTGTGACGTCAAGTTGGTACACCGCAGTGGTAGGTATGTTAACGAGGTGATAGACAGGCTGGTATTTCTTGTGAAGCAGGTTAGGTTGACCTTGTGACGTCAAGTTGGTACACCGCAGTGGTAGGTATGTTAACGAGGTGATAGACAGGCTGGTATTTCTTGTGTACCAGGTTAGGTTGACCTTGTGACGTCAAGTTGGTACACCGCAGTGGTAGGTATGTTAACGAGGTGATAGACAGGCTGGTAGTTCTTGTGTACCAGGTTAGGTTGACCTTGTGACGTCAAGTTGGTACACCGCAGTGGTAGGTATGTTAACGAGGTGATAGACAGGCTGGTAGTTCTTGTGTACCAGGTTAGGTTGACCTTGTGATGTCAAGTTGGTACACCGCAGTGGTAGGTATGTTAACGAGGTGATAGACAGGCTGGTATTTCTTGTGTACCAGGTTAGGTTGACCTTGTGACGTCAAGTTGGTACACCGCAGTGGTAGGTATGTTAACGAGGTGATAGACAGGCTGGTAGTTCTTGTGTACCAGGTTAGGTTGACCTTGTGACGTCAAGTTGGTACACCGCAGTGGTAGGTATGTTAACGAGGTGATAGACAGGCTGGTAGTTCTCGTGTACCAGGTTAGGTTGACCTTGTGACGTCAAGTTGGTACACCGCAGTGGTAGGTATGTTAACGAGGTGATAGACAGGCTGGTATTTCTTGTGTACCAGGTTAGGTTGACCTTGTGACGTCAAGTTGGTACACCGCAGTGGTAGGTATGTTAACGAGGTGATAGACAGGCTGGTATTTCTTGTGTACCAGGTTAGGTTGACCTTGTGATGTCAAGTTGGTACACCGCAGTGGTAGGTATGTTAACGAGGTGGATGTGGCACTCACTGACTAGACCGTGAAGCTTGTTCCACTTTCCTTACTCACTTATTTTACACAATCACTTTTACTTCACTTCATGTGAAAATCCGCCTTACGTAAAACCGTCAGTTTCCTTCATGCACCGGAACAATCATCGTTAAACATGTAACACCACACTCATTATCATATGCACGTGAAATTATCTTCCAAAACGACATTTTCAAGCCTAACGTTTAGGAAAATACCTGCAGCGCATTTGTAAGTTACCAGGACTGAGAAAAACCTGCATAAATCCTATTAGAGAGGACGACCCTGGTGGGATTTGAACCACAGACCGAACATAGACGAGAGAAGTAATGTTGCCGCTGTTACCGACAGTAGTAGTAATAACAACAACAATAATAATAGTGATAATGATAGTCATATAGAAATAATTATAATAACAATTATAATAATAACGACATAATTCTATACCTATAAGACTTCAAAATACCGAGCTGTAAGAGGATCGGATGCAAAGATTCAGTTCGACCTCAATCCGCGTTTCCATGCAGTATTCAGAAGTTGAATTGGCTGAGTGACTGTGTGACTTACTGACCTGTATGACGCCGCCACCTTTGCCCCCGGAGCAGGCCAGGAACTCGTGAGGCAGATCCAGCATCTTGCCCAGCCAGTCCATCATCACCACCTCCAGCTCCGTGCACGCAGGGCTAGCAATCTGACAACAACACAAACCAAACCTCCACAATCTACTTCTTCATGTTAATATTAATATCACTCTCCAACTGAAGGAGTGGAGTGGGCAATAGCTGATAAGCAGACAAGGTTGAACAGTTAGTTGCTTACCCATGTGAAGCCGATACAGGCGATGGCACCACTCAGCATGTCGGCGACGATCGCAGGGTAGGAGTTGGCGGTAGGGAAGTACGCGTGGAAGCGAGGTGAGTGCCAGTGTGTCACCCCGGGCATGATGATCTTCTCTATGTCTGACATCACATCCTGCCACTTCTCGGGCTCCTCAGGGGCCTCCTTGGGCAGCAGGGGCCTGATGTACCCGGGCTCCACCGTCGGCAGCACCCTCCTGCAAACATGTACCTACCTCAGAAACTTGACTCAATGGCAACTTACGGAGAGGGACTTAGTACCTCGACTGAAAGGTGATCTTTTGAGTCTATGTTCCTGACAGGAGGATGGATGAAGTGAATGTATCATAAGTATATATGACTCAATGACAACTTACGGAGAGGAACTTAGTACCTCGACTGAAAGGTGATCTTTTGTGTCTATGTTCCTGACAGGAGGATGGATGAGGTGAATGTATCATAAGTATACATGACTCAATGACAACTTACGGAGAGGGACTTAGTACCTCGACTGAAAGGTGATCTTTTGTGTCTATGTTCCTGACAGGAGGATGGATGAGGTGAATGTATCATAAGTATACATGACTCAATGACAACTTACGGAGAGGGACTTAGTACCTCGACTGAATGGTGATCTTTTGTGTCTATGTTCCTGACAGGAGGATGGATGAGGTGAATGTATCATAAGTATATATGACTCAATGACAACTTACGGAGAGAGACTTAGTACCTCGACTGAAAGATGATCTTTTGTGTCTATGTTCCTGACAGGAGGATGGATGAGGTGAATGTATCATAAGTATATGTAACTCAATGACAACTTACGGAGAGGGACTTAGTACCTCGACTGAAACATGATCTTTTGAGTCTATGTCCCTGACAGGAGGATGGATGAGGTGAATGTATCATAAGTATATATGACTCAATGACAACTTACGGAGAGGGACTTAGTACCTCGACTGAAAGGTGATCTTTTGTGTCTATGTTCCTGACAGGAGGATGGATGAGGTGAATGTATCATAAGTATATATGACTCAATGACAACTTACGGAGAGGGACTTAGTACCTCGACTGAAAGATGATCTTTTGTGTCTATGTTCCTGACAGGAGGATGGATGAGGTGAATGTATCATAAGTATATATGACTCAATGACAACTTACGGAGAGGGACTTAGTACCTCGACTGAAAGATGATCTTTTGAGTCTATGTCCCTGACAGGAGGATGGATGAGGTGAATGTATCATAAGTATATATGACTCAATGACAACTTACGGAGAGGGACTTAGTACCTCGACTGAAAGGTGATCTTTTGTGTCTATGTTCCTGACAGGAGGATGGATGAGGTGAATGTATCATAAGTATATATGACTCAATGACAACTTACGGAGAGGGACTTAGTACCTCGACTGAAAGGTGATCTTTTGTGTCTATGTTCCTGACGGGAGGATGAATGAGGTGAATGTATCATAAGTATATATGACTCAATGACAACTTACGGAGAGGGACTTTGTACCTCGACTGAAAGGTGATCTTTTGTGTCTATGTTCCTGACAGGAGGATGGATGAGGTGAATGTATCATAAGTATATATGACTCAATGACAACTTACGGAGAGGGACTTAGTACCTCGACTGAAAGGTGATCTTTTGTGTCTATGTTCCTGACAGGAGGATGGATGAGGTGAATGTATCATAAGTATATATGACTCAATGACAACTTACGGAGAGGGACTTAGTACCTCGACTGAAAGATGATCTTTTGTGTCTATGTTCCTGACAGGAGGATGGATGAGGTGAATGTATCATAAGTATATATGACTCAATGACAACTTACGGAGAGGGACTTAGTACCTCGACTGAAAGGTGATCTTTTGTGTCTATGTTCCTGACAGGAGGATGTATGAGGTGAATGTATCATAAGTATATATGACTCAATGACAACTTACGGAGAGGGACTTTGTACCTCGACTGAAAGATGATCTTTTGTGTCTATGTTCCTGACAGGAGGATGGATGAGGTGAATGTATCATAAGTATATATGACTCAATGACAACTTACGGAGAGGGACTTAGTACCTCGACTGAAAGGTGATCTTTTGTGCCTATGTTCCTGACAGGAGGATGTATGAGGTGAATGTATCATAAGTATATATGACTCAATGACAACTTACGGAGAGGGACTTTGTACCTCGACTGAAAGATGATCTTTTGTGTCTATGTTCCTGACAGGAGGATGTATGAGGTGAATGTATCATAAGTATATATGACTCAATGACAACTTACGGAGAGGGACTTTGTACCTCGACTGAAAGATGATCTTTTGTGTCTATGTTCCTGACAGGAGGATGGATGAGGTGAATGTATCATAAGTATATATGACTCAATGACAACTTACGGAGAGGGACTTAGTACCTCGACTGAAAGGTGATCTTTTGTGCCTATGTTCCTGACAGGAGGATGTATGAGGTGAATGTATCATAAGTATATATGACTCAATGACAACTTACGGAGAGGGACTGTGTACCTCGACTGAAAGGTGATCTTTTGTGCCTATGTTCCTTGCTTCGGAATGTGGGCCACAGATATTCCGCTTGGCTTTATTGTTATTACCAAAGGCGTGTACTTTACGTGCATTGTTGATCTTTTTGAGAAACAATGAAATGTCAAGGTGCTCATAAAGTACTGTCCGGTAGGTATACCTAATGTGATTCATGTAAAGCAGAAAAGAAAAGGTAAACGATAGCAAATATTACGTTTGTAAAAATGACAAGATATGCACAATACACAATTGTGTAGCAAGTGGCTAACGGTTAAGGAGTGGAGGTGACGTACCTGTCCCGGATGTTGTCCAGGTACTCGGCAATGAAGTCCACCATACTCTTGGCGAAGTCCTTGAACTGCTTGCTCTCCATGATCTGAAACACATGACGTGTAGCTGGTGGTGACCAGATCACAATGCTTCACTTAACCTCACAGCGTCACTTCCTTCTTTATCAAACTACTCTTCAACTATACGTACGTACAAAACATTTTCACGTTCTTTACTGCGCAGCAGAAGTAGACCAAGTGTAATATTCAATCGAAAAAATGGATGTCCACATGTTTGGAAGCCACCTGAATACAAAAAATTACCAAAGTTGGTATTTAAGTTTAATATGTTTCAAGGATGCAACATGAAAATGTTGAAAAAAAGTCCTCTATCGTTAACTACACTTTACAAATGTTTCCAAAATGGCCCTTACAACTTTCATTAAAATGACATATGTTTAAGATATTTATATATTTTTCCCTAGTGGTAAACCGTAAGAGATAGATCAAATAAAATATGTAGATCTTGTTAGAACACGCAATTTATGAAGAAATTCATTTTTTTGTAAAGTGAACCATTTCGGAGATATTCCTTGTTATTTGTGTGCGTTCTTGAACTTTTCTCAAATGGAAGGTCGTTATTCACTTTATCCCTTGGGCATGCAAAGAGAACGGAATTTTAAAGCTTTAAAACATTTGACTATGGCTAAAAGACTGCTGTACTCCCATATTCCCCTTGTACCTACAAGGAAATTAGGAATTATTTTTTTCTGCAAATGTTTATCTCGATTAACATAAACCATACCTATATAGGAATACGAGTTTGTAAGAGTGGTTAGTACAAGAGTAGAGAAAGTCATGTGAGTGCAACACATCAGATTGTTCATGACAAAGAGAAGTCGTGTGTCTGGACAGAGCTGATAAGTTGTGTAATTCCCTTCTCTTGTCGGAAACTGAAACTGAGTCAAGGAAATGGAAAGTAATAGAGCGAACGTAATCCGCTTTCCCAGCTAATGGAAATCTCAAACAGCTCTCCAGCTGGATACAGAAAAATCTACTCTTGTACTGACCATTCTTATTCCTATATCTTCTTCGTGTTAGTTGAGATAAACATTTGTACAAATTATCTTATTGCTTATTTCCTTGTAGGTACAAGGGGAATATTAGAATACCGTAGCATTTGACAAAAGTTTGTTTCCCAAAACTCACACAAATTACAAGCAATATCTCCGAAATGGTTTACTCTACAAAAAAGCTTATTTGGGTATAAATTGTGTGTTTTAGCAAGATCTACATTAAGATTTGGTCTATCTCTTACGGTTTACCAGTTATACAAAAGTCATCAAGAGTAAACAAGACAACATGGGTTATAGACAAAAAATTCAAAATATACGTTTTATTTGTCATACAAATATTTTAAACGTGTGGCATTTTAATCAAAATTATTAGAGCCATTTCAAAGAAAATCAAAATTTTCGAAAAATATTTCATGTAGAGGGTAGTTTAGGGTGGAGCTATTTTCTTCAAAATCTTCGTGTCGCATCCTAGAAAGGTATTAACCTTACATACCAACTTTGGTTTTTAACCGAATTTCCGTTTTCAAATTATGTTGTCCACAAACAGACGCATACAGACGTTTTTTCTAAAAATCCTTTTTGTTTTGGATTCAGGGGGCCTCAAAACATATATTTTCGTGAAATCTCGACATGGGTTTTCTTGTGTAGAATGCAATACTTCCTCTACTTGGTAAACATAGCAGAGAAAGTAAATAAGTATAATAAAAGAGACAGGATTTATTACACATACCTCAGTGTCTAGGCCGTCCATTAGTCCAACGTAGAGTTGCAGTGTTACCAAACCAACACACAAGTTCACAGTCCAACAAAAGAAAGATAAACTCGTTCATTCTGAATCCACTGCCAACACTGTGTGTGTATGTGTGTGTGTGTATGTGTGTGTATGTGTGTATGTGTGTGTATGTGTGTATGTGTGTGTGTATGTGTGTGTGTATACGTGTGTATGTGTGTGTATGTATGTGTGTGTGGTGTGTGTGTGTATGTGTGTGTGTGTGTGTGTGTGTGTACGTGTGTATGTGTGTGCACTGCCAGATAACAGTGCAGAATAACAAGGCAGGTCAAGTGAACCTTTCAATGGAAATATTGACGCCGCGAATTTTCACTAACTCACACGACTTTCTCTACCCATTAAAACCTCACATACACATGCAACCACACACCTACACTATTTCAAATTAATATCACAATAAATGAGGAAAATTGACAAACAATAGCGTTTCTTACTTTTTATGTAGCCTTAGAAATGGGAATTTCCTTTTTTATTTCGTAATATACATTTTCAAAAATGTTTGTGGAAAATATGATGTGCTGCACTCACAGGACTTTCTGTACTCACTCTTCTACAAACACTTATTCTTCTACCTTCTTCATGTTAATACAGATAAACATTTGTACAGATTATCTTATTGCTTATTTTCTTGTAGGTACAAGGGGAATATGGAAATATAGTAATATTCAAATGTTTTAAGACTTAGTCGCTACGTTATGGCTTTGAAGGTGCACTCTTTTTGCATGACGAGGAAAAAAGGAATTTTCATTTGAAAAAATTAAATCAATCTCAACATCGAATATCTCTGAAATAGTTAACTAAAGAAAATATTTAATATACATTGAATATTTTTTAAAGAGGTCTACATTTTTGTACAGTAAGATTTGGTCTATCTCTTACGGTTTACCAGTTATACAAAAGTCGTCCAGAGTAAACAGGACTACATGGGTTATAGACAAAAAATTCAAAATATACATTTCATTTGTCATAAAAATATCTTAAACATGTGACATTTTTATCGAAATGTCAGAGTCAATTTTGAGATAATCAAAATTTTCGAAAGAGTTTCATGTAAAGTATAGTTTAGAATAGAGGAATTTTCTTCATAATCTTCGTGTCGCATCACCGAGAGATATTAAATTTCAATACCAACTTTGGTTTTTAACGGACTTTTCGTTTTTGAGTTGTTGTTGAGACAGACAGACACACACACACACACACACACACACACACACACACACACACACACACACACACACACACACACACAGAGTTACCAACAACACACAAGTGAGTTAGGAACAAATGAATCGCCAGTGCGCAATATCGACCTGCAGTTCCGATCGATTGCATACCTTCCCGTTCTGAACCTAAGTATTGGGTGACGTCTTGCTTGCAGTTGTGGTTACCGTTACTGAGGTGTACTCTCCATTGGAAGTTAGCAGTAAGCACGTTTGCAAGTAAACATATTTACAGACGTGGATGTATGAACACGATATCCGAGTTACAGGAAACGAGTGTCTCCCAATTAGGGCACAGGCGTGACAGTGGAACATCGTAAACTGCGTCCATATTTCCCAACACACCAACATGTGCATTTACTACACAAACCAACATCTCGGAAATAGCTAATTCTACACAAATTGTATGTACGTTTTTCTGCAGTAATATTTCGTGTATCTTTGACAGTTTATGAGTTATACAAAAGTTGCTCAGGATGGAGAAAACTTCAGAGAATATTCACAGAAAATTCAACATATACATTTCATTTATTACAAAAGTGCTTAAATATATGGCAATTTAATTAAAACCATTAGACGTTTCAGAGAAAAAAAATCAAAATTTTCTAAAAAAAAAAAAAAATATATTTTTATGTAAAGGATAATTTAGATTGGGAGAGATTTTGTTGAAAATCTTTGTATCGCATGCACCGGGTTTGAACTCGTGACCTTGGGAAACCCCAGAGCACGTAGGACGGGAACCAAAGTGACTGCCCAGATATGACAAAACAATAATTCTCAGATGAGTAGGAAACCGGTTCACAAACACACGCATCTTCATGTGTGGAAAGTTTTTCCTTCTTTCAAGAATTCGAACTGGTCTTCCTGTGCTGACGTAACGAACCCTGTGACGTCATTAGAGACACTACTTGCCTAGCTGCAGTCATAAACACACGCCTGCTAATAAAACACAATTTTATATATCAATGATAAAGAATAAAAAACCGTATAATGTAAAAGTACGTATATTTTGAATTTTCTGGATATAGCCTATGTAGTCCTGTTTACTGTTGGTGACTTTTGTATAAGTCGTAAACCGTTAGATATACACCAAATCTTACTATACAAAAACGCAGATCTTGTTAAAACACACGATTTATGTCCAAATGCATTTTTTTGTGCAGTGAACCATTTCGGAGATATTCCTTGTTATGTGTGTGAGTTTAGGAAAAGAAACTTTCTCAAATGGAATGTAATTATTCAGTTTTTAAAGTCTTAACCATGCAAAAAGAACTTAATTTCAAAGCTTTAAAATATTTCACTGTCGCTCAAAGCCATACTGCCCTTGTAACTGCAAGAAAATGAGCAGTAAGATAATTTACACAAATGTTTGTTTCAACATGAAGAAGATATAGGAATAAGAGTATGAGAGGATGGTTAGTACACGGGTAGAGAAAGTCATGTGACTGTAACACATCAGACTTTGAGTTATGCTGTTCACGAACATACACGGACCTTTTTCCAAAATTCAGGAGGTCTGAAAACAGATATTTCCGATGAAACCTCGACGTTGAAGTTTCTGGATGGAACACAATACTTCCTCTACTTACTACACGTGGTAGAGAAAGTGAAAATGACTGATGAAGTGAGCAGCAAATATCTTCTTGACTTAGCTCTCATCTTGAAGTGTAATCGTTTGTTGTTGTTGAGATAAAGAGGTGACCTTGTGTGTGATAAAGCTCACTTGAAGGTTGTGATCTGGACAACAAGTGTTACTTAAATGTCAATGTCCAAGTCTCACTCTCTCACTCTCTCACTCGCTCCTTATGCCTCGGCATTTCATCTCCTGCACTCTCTCACTCTCTCACTCGCTCCCTATGCCTCGGCATTTCGTCTCCTGCACTGTCTCACTCTCTCACTCTCTCACTCGCTCCTTATGGCTCGGCATTTCATCTCCTGCACTCTCTCACTCTCTCACTCTCTCACTCGCTCCTTATGGCTCGGCATTTCATCTCCTGCACTCTCTCACTCTCTCACTCTCTCACTCGCTCCCTATGGCTCGGCATTACATCTCCTGCACTCTCTCACTCGCTCACTCTCTCACTCACCTCTTATGGCTCGGCATTTCATCTCCTGCACTCTCTCACTCTCTCACTCGCCTCTTATGGCTCGGCATTTCATCTCCTGCACTCTCTCACTCGCTCACTCTCTCACTCGCCTCTTATGACTCGGCATTTCGTCTCCTGCACTCTCTCACTCGCCTCTTATGACTCGGCATTTCGTCTCCTGCACTCTCTCACTCGCCTCTTATGACTCGGCATTTCGTCTCCTGCACTCTCTCACTCGCCTCTTATGACTCGGCATTTCATCTCCTGCACTCTCTCACTCGCTCACTCTCTCACTCGCTCCTTATGGCTCGGCATTTCATCTCCTGCACTCTCTCACTCGCTCACTCTCTCACTCGCCTCTTATGACTCGGCATTTCGTCTCCTGCACTCTCTCACTCTCTCACTCTCTCACTCGCTCCTTATGGCTCGGCATTTCATCTCCTGCACTCTCTCACTCTCTCACTCTCTCACTCGCTCCTTATGGCTCGGCATTTCATCTCCTGCACTCTCTCACTCTCTCACTCTCTCACTCGCTCCTTATGGCTCGGCATTTCATCTCCTGCACTCTCTCACTCTCTCACTCTCTCACTCGCTCCTTATGGCTCGGCATTTCATCTCCTGCACTCTCTCACTCTCTCACTCTCTCACTCGCTCCCTATGGCTCGGCATTACATCTCCTGCACTCTCTCACTCGCTCACTCTCTCACTCACCTCTTATGGCTCGGCATTTCATCTCCTGCACTCTCTCACTCTCTCACTCGCCTCTTATGGCTCGGCATTTCATCTCCTGCACTCTCTCACTCGCTCACTCTCTCACTCGCCTCTTATGACTCGGCATTTCGTCTCCTGCACTCTCTCACTCGCCTCTTATGACTCGGCATTTCGTCTCCTGCACTCTCTCACTCGCCTCTTATGACTCGGCATTTCGTCTCCTGCACTCTCTCACTCGCCTCTTATGACTCGGCATTTCATCTCCTGCACTCTCTCACTCGCTCACTCTCTCACTCGCTCCTTATGGCTCGGCATTTCATCTCCTGCACTCTCTCACTCGCTCACTCTCTCACTCGCCTCTTATGACTCGGCATTTCGTCTCCTGCACTCTCTCACTCGCCTCTTATGACTCGGCATTTCGTCTCCTGCACTCTCTCACTCGCTCACTCTCTCACTCGCCTCTTATGACTCGGCATTTCATCTCCTGCACTCTCTCACTCGCTCACTCTCTCACTCGCCTCTTATGACTCGGCATTTCGTCTCCTGCACTCTCTCACTCGCCTCTTATGACTCGGCATTTCGTCTCCTGCACTCTCTCACTCGCTCACTCTCTCACTCGCCTCTTATGACTCGGCATTTCATCTCCTGCACTCTCTCACTCGCTCACTCTCTCACTCGCCTCTTATGACTCGGCATTTCATCTCCTGCACTCTCTCACTCTCTCACTCGCCTCTTATGACTCGGCATTTCATCTCCTGCACTCTCTCACTCGCTCACTCTCTCACTCGCCTCTTATGACTCGGCATTTCGTCTCCTGCACTCTCTCACTCTCTCACTCTCTCACTCGCCTCTTATGACTCGGCATTTCGTCACCTGCACTCTCTCACTCGCTCACTCTCTCACTCGCCTCTTATGACTCGGCATTTCATCTCCTGCACTCTCTCACTCGCTCACTCTCTCACTCGCCTCTTATGACTCGGCATTTCGTCTCCTGCACTCTCTCACTCGCCTCTTATGACTCGGCATTTCATCTCCTGCACTCTCTCACTCGCTCACTCTCTCACTCGCTCCTTATGACTCGGCATTTCATCTCCTGCACTCTCTCACTCGCTCACTCTCTCACTCGCCTCTTATGACTCGGCATTTCGTCTCCTGCACTCTCTCACTCGCCTCTTATGACTCGGCATTTCATCTCCTGCACTCTCTCACTCGCTCACTCTCTCACTCGCTCCTTATGGCTCGGCATTTCGTCTCCTGCACTCTCTCACTCGCCTCTTATGACTCGGCATTTCGTCTCCTGCACTCTCTCACTCGCCTCTTATGACTCGGCATTTCGTCTCCTGCACTCTCTCACTCGCCTCTTATGGCTCGACATTTCATCTCCTGCACTCTCTCACTCGCCTCTTATGACTCGGCATTTCGTCTCCTGCACTCTCTCACTCGCCTCTTATGGCTCGACATTTCATCTCCTGCACTCTCTCACTCTCTCACTCGCTCCTTATGACTCGGCATTTCATCTCCTGCACTCTCTCACTCTCTCACTCTCTCACTCGCCTCTTATGACTCGGCATTTCATCTCCTGCACTCTCTCACTCGCTCAATCTCTCACTCGCTCCTTATGACTCGGCATTTCATCTCCTGCACTCTCTCACTCGCTCACTCTCTCACTCACCTCTTATGGCTCGGCATTTCATCTCCTGCACTCTCTCACTCGCTCACTCTCTCACTCGCCTCTTATGACTCGGCATTTCGTCTCCTGCACTCTCTCACTCGCCTCTTATGACTCGGCATTTCATCTCCTGCACTCTCTCACTCGCTCACTCTCTCACTCGCTCCTTATGGCTCGGCATTTCGTCTCCTGCACTCTCTCACTCGCCTCTTATGACTCGGCATTTCGTCCCCTGCACTCTCTCACTCGCCTCTTATGACTCGGCATTTCGTCTCCTGCACTCTCTCACTCGCCTCTTATGGCTCGACATTTCATCTCCTGCACTCTCTCACTCGCCTCTTATGACTCGGCATTTCGTCTCCTGCACTCTCTCACTCGCCTCTTATGGCTCGACATTTCATCTCCTGCACTCTCTCACTCTCTCACTCGCTCCTTATGACTCGGCATTTCATCTCCTGCACTCTCTCACTCTCTCACTCTCTCACTCGCCTCTTATGACTCGGCATTTCATCTCCTGCACTCTCTCACTCGCTCAATCTCTCACTCGCTCCTTATGACTCGGCATTTCATCTCCTGCACTCTCTCACTCGCTCACTCTCTCACTCACCTCTTATGGCTCGGCATTTCATCTCCTGCACTCTCTCACTCGCTCACTCTCTCACTCGCCTCTTATGGCTCGGAATTTCATCTCCTGCACTCTCTCACTCGCTCACTCTCTCACCCGCCTCTTATGACTCGGCATTTCATCTCCTGCACTCTCTCACTCGCTCACTCTCTCACTCGCCTCTTATGACTCGGCATTTCGTCTCCTGCACTCTCTCACTCGCCTCTTATGGCTCGACATTTCATCTCCTGCACTCTCTCACTCTCTCACTCTCTCACTCGCCTCTTATGGCTCGGCATTTCATCTCCTGCACTCTCTCACTCGCTCACTCTCTCACCCGCCTCTTATGACTCGGCATTTCATCTCCTGCACTCTCTCACTCGCCTCTTATGACTCGGCATTTCATCTCCTGCACTCTCTCACTCGCCTCTTATGACTCGGCATTTCATCTCCAGCACTCTCTCACTCTTTCACTCTCTCACTCGCTCCTTATGACTCGGCATTTCATCTCCTGCACTCTCTCACTCGCTCACTCTCTCACCCGCTCCTTATGCCTCGGCATTTCATCTCCTGCACTCTCTCACTCGCTCACTCTCTCACCCGCTCCTTATGACTCTGCATTTCATCTCCTGCGCTCTCTCACTCTCTCACTCTCTCACTCGCCTCTTATGGCTCCGCATTTCATCTCCTGCACTCTCTCACTCGCTCACTCTCTCACCCGCCTCTTATGACTCGGCATTTCATCTCCTGCACTCTCTCACACGCTCACTCTCTCACTCGCCTCTTATGACTCGGCATTTCATCTCCTGCACTCTCTCACTCGCTCACTCTCTCACTCGCCTCTTATGACTCGGCATTTCATCTCCTGCACTCTCTCACTCTCTCACTCGCTCCTTATGACTCGGCATTTCATCTCCTGCACTCTCTCACTCGCTCACTCTCTCACCCGCTCCTTATGACTCGGCATTTCATCTCCTGCACTCTCTCACTCGCTCACTCTCCTCTTATGGCTCGGCATTTCATCTCCTGCACTCTCTCACTCGCTCACTCTCTCACTCGCCTCTTATGGCTCGGCATTTCATCTCCTGCACTCTCTCACTCGCTCACTCTCTCACTCATCTCTTATGGCTCGGCATTTCATCTCCTGCACTCTCTCACTCGCTCACTCTCTCACTCGCCTCTTATGGCTCGGCATTTCATCTCCTGCACTCTCTCACTCGCTCACTCTCTCACTCGCCTCTTATGGCTCGGCATTTCATCTCCTGCACTCTCTCACTCGCTCACTCTCTCACTCGCCTCTTATGGCTCGGCATTCCATCTCCTGCACTCTCTCACTCGCTCACTCTCTCACTCGCCTCTTATGGCTCGGCATTTCATCTCCTGCACTCTCTCACTCGCTCAATCTCTCACTCGCCTCTTATAGCTCGGCATTTCATCTCCTGCACTCTCTCACTCGCTCACTCTCTCACTCGCTCCTTATGCCTCGGCATTTCATCACCTGCACTCTCTCACTCGCTCACTCTCTCACTCGCTCCTTTTGCCTCGGCATTTCATCTGTTGCACTCCCTCACTCGCTCACTCTCTCACTCGCTCCTTATGCCTCGGCATTTCATCTCCTGCACTCTCTCACTCGCTCACTCTCTCACTCGCCTCTTATGGCTCGGCATTTCATCTCCTGCACCCTCTCACTCGCTCACTCTCTCACTCGCTCCTTATGGCTCGGCATTTCATCTCCTGCACTCTCTCACTCGCTCACTCTCTCACTCGCCTCTTATGACTCGGCATTTCATCTCCTGCACTCTCTCACTCGCTCACTCTCTCACTCGCTCCTTATGGCTCGGCATTTGATCTCCTGCACTCTCTCACTCGCTCACTCTCTCACTCGCCTCTTATGACTCGGCATTTCATCTCCTGCACTCTCTCACTCGCTCACTCTCTCACCCGCTCCTTATGGCTCGGCATTTCATCTGCTGCACTCTCTCACTCTCTCACTCGCTCCTTATGACTCGGCATTTCGTCTCCTGCACTCTCTCACTCTCTCACTCGCTCCTTATGTCTCGGCATTTCATCTCCTGCACTCTCTCACTCTCTCACTCGCTCCTTACGACTCGGCATTTCGTCTCCTGCACTCTCTCATTCTCTCACTCTCTCACTCGCTCCTTACGACTCGGCATTTCGTCTCCTGCACTCTCTCACTCTCTCACTCGCTCCTTACGACTCGGCATTTCGTCTCCTGCACTCTCTCACTCTCTCACTCGCTCCTTACGACTCGGCATTTCATCTCCTGCACTCTCTCACTCTCTCACTCGCTCCTTATGGCTCGGCATTTCATCTCCTGCACTCTCTCACTCTCTCACTCGCTCCTTATGACTCGGCATTTCGTCTCCTGCACTTTCTCACTCTCTCACTCTCTCACTCGCTCCTTATGACTCGGCATTTCATCTCCTGCACTCTCTCACTCGCTCCTTATGACTCGGCATTTCATCTCCTGCACTCTCTCACTCGCTCCTTATGGCTCGGCATTTCATCTCCTGCACTCTCTCACTCTCTCACTCTCTCACTCGCTCCTTATGACTCGGCATTTCGTCTCCTGCAATCTCTCACTCGCTCCTTATGACTCGGCATTTCGTCTCCTGCACTCTCTCACTCTCTCACTCGCTCCTTATGGCTCGGCATTTCATCTCCTGCACTCTCTCACTCTCTCACTCGCTCCTTATGACTCGGCATTTCATCTCCTGCACCCTCTCACTGTCTCACTCTCTCACTCGCTCCTTATGACTCGGCATTTCATCTCCTGCACTCTCTCACTGTCTCACTCTCTCACTCGCTCCTTATGCCTCGGCATTTCATCTCCTGCACTCTCTCACTCTCTCACTCTCTCACTCGCTCCTTACGACTCGGCATTTCGTCTCCTGCACTCTCTCACTCGCTCCTTATGGCTCGGCATTTCATCTCCTGCACCCTCTCACTGTCTCACTCTCTCACTCGCTCCTTATGCCTCGGCATTTCATCTCCTGCACTCTCTCACTGTCTCACTCTCTCACTCGCTCCTTACGACTCGGCATTTCGTCTCCTGCACTCTCTCACTCGCTCCTTATGGCTCGGCATTTCATCTCCTGCACTCTCTCACTGTCTCACTCTCTCACTCGCTCCTTATGCCTCGGCATTTCATCTCCTGCACTCTCTCACTCGCTCCTTATGACTCGGCATTTCATCTCCTGCACTCTCTCACTGTCTCACTCTCTCACTCGCTCCTTATGGCTCGGCATTTCATCTCCTGCACTCTCTCACTCGCTCCTTATGGCTCGGCATTTCATCTCCTGCACTCTCTCACTCGCTCCTTATGGCTCGGCATTTCATCTCCTGCACTCTCTCACTCTCTCACTCTCTCACTCGCTCCTTATGGCTCGGCATTTCATCTCCTGCACTCTCTCACTCTCTCACTCTCTCACCCGCTCCTTATGGCTCGGCATTTCATCTCCTGCACTCTCTCACTCTCTCACTCTCTCACCCGCTCCTTATGGCTCGGCATTTCATCTCCTGCACTCTCTCACTCTCTCACTCTCTCACTCGCCTCTTATGGCTCGGCATTTCATCTCCTGCATTCTCTCACTCGCTCACTCTCTCACTCGCCTCTTGTGGCTCGGCATTTCATCTCCTGCACTCTCTCACTCGCTCACTCTCTCACTCGCCTCTTATGGCTCGGCATTTCATCTCCTGCACTCTCTCACTCGCTCACTCTCTCACTCGCCTCTTATGGCTCGGCATTTCATCTCCTGCATTCTCTCACTCGCTCACTCTCTCACTCGCCTCTTATGACTCGGCATTTCATCTCCTGCACTCTCTCACTCGCTCACTCTCTCACTCGCCCCTTATGACTCGGCATTTCATCACCTGCACTCTCTCACTCGCTCACTCTCTCACTCGCCTCTTATGACTCGGCATTTCATCTCCTGCACTCTCTCACTCGCTCACTCTCTCACTCGCCTCTTATGGCTCGGCATTTCATCTCCTGCACTCTCTCACTCGCTCACTCTCTCACTCGCCCCTTATGGCTCGGCATTTCATCACCTGCACTCTCTCACTCGCTCACTCTCTCACTCGCCTCTTATGACTCGGCATTTCATCTCCTGCACTCTCTCACTCGCTCACTCTCTCACTCGCCCCTTATGACTCGGCATTTCATCTCCTGCACTCTCTCACTCGCTCCTTATGACTCGGCATTTCGTCTCCTGCACTCTCTCACCCGCCTCTTATGACTCGGTATTTCATCTCCTGCACTCTCTCACCCGCTCCTTATGACTCGGCATTTCATCTCCTGCACTCTCTCACCCGCTCCTTATGACTCGGCATTTCATCTCCTGCACTCTCTCACCCGCTCCTTATGACTCGGCATTTCATCTCCTGCACTCTCTCACCCGCCTCTTATGACTCGGCATTTCATCTCCTGCACTCTCTCACTCGCTCCTTATGACTCGGCATTTCGTCTCCTGCACTCTCTCACCCGCCTCTTATGACTCGGCATTTCATCTCCTGCACTCTCTCACTCGCTCCTTATGACTCGGCATTTCATCTCCTGCACTCTCTCACCCGCTCCTTATGACTCGGCATTTCATCTCCTGCACTCTCTCACTCGCTCCTTATGACTCGGCATTTCATCTCCTGCACTCTCTCACTCGCTCCTTATGACTCGGCATTTCATCTCCTGCACTCCCTCACTCGCTCCTTATGACTCGGCATTTCATCTCCTGCACTCCCTCACCCGCCTCTTATGACTCGGCATTTCATCTCCTGCACTCCCTCACCCGCTCCTTATGACTCGGCATTTCGTCTCCTGCACTCTCTCACCCGCTCCTTATGACTCGGCATTTCATCTCCTGCACTCTCTCACTCTCTTCAATACTCAACTCTTTTAACAGCTGCTCGCTATGCGATGCCTTTCAAATGTCCCTTTCTCTATATGCTCAAAAGATTTAAAAAAAAAAAAAAAAAAAAAAAAAAGAATAACTATTGGAAAATTCAAATTAGTAAAAAGGAATAAATACGAAAGCGTTAAATTCCAGCCCAATCCAAGACATTATTGGACGCAATAATGTACATTTTAATTCATTTTTTGTGGAGTAAACCGTTTCGGAGATATTCCTTGTTATTTGCCTGGACTTTGCAATACTTAATTTTTTTCTAAAGTTGAGAGCTGCTGTTCATTTTTATCCTATTAATATGAAAAGAATAAGTATTTGTAGGAATAGCTTGTACAAGAGTGAGTAGAGAAAGTCTTGTGACTAAAACACGTTATTTACATAGGAAATTGCAAGTGATTGGAAGACGTAAGAAATGGGGAAGGAAGGTGAACGGCCTTGTTCGAACCTCGCGGCCACTCTTGACCCAGATACACTTTCTTAATTATTTCAAGTTATGTGTCAAGATCAGGTGAATGCAGATCATAAGTGAAGGGCTCGCCGCTCAAATACTTCACCAGACGCAACAAGTGGCCAAGAGAGTGCCCGTGGGTCACATTCCAGAGGTCCTAGTTCGGCCGATATTGCTGCCCGGGCAAGATCCTTACACCATCGGAATATCCCTTACAAAGTAATGTGATAACACGTCTGATAAATTCTCAAGTAGAGTGAGAGTGAGTCAGACTGTCGAATTATATTTATATGGACTATTTCATATATAGCTGCTTGTCCTGTATAATAGTGACCTAGTCTAGCTCCTTCTATTATCACAAGTAATATGATAATACGTGTGATCTAACTGATAAATTCTCAAGTAGAGTGAGAGTGAGTCAGACTGTCGAATTATATTTATATGGACTATTTCATATATAGCTGCTTGTCCTGTATAATATTGACCCAGTCTAGCTCCTTCTATTATCACAAGTAATATGATAATACGTGTGATCTAACTGATAAATTCTCAAGTAGAGCGAGAGTGAGTCAGACTGTCGAATTATATTTATATGGACTATTTCATATATAGCTGCTTGTCCTGTATAATAGTGACCTAGTCTAGCTCCTTCTATTATCACAAGTAATATGATAATACGTGTGATCTAACTGATAAATTCTCAAGTAGAGTGAGAGTGAGTCAGACTGTCGAATTATATTTATATGGACTATTTCATATATAGCTGCTTGTCCTGTATAATAGTGACCTAGTCTAGCTCCTTCTATTATCACAATATGATAATACGTGTGATCTAACTGATAAATTCTCAAGTAGAGTGAGAGTGAGTGAGACTGCCGAATTATATTTATATGGACTATTTCATATATAGCTGCTTGTCCTGTATAATAGTGACCTAGCCTAGCTCCTTCTATTATCACAAGTAATATGATAATACGTGTGATCTAACTGATAAATTCTCAAGTAGAGTGAGAGTGAGTCAGACTGCCGAATTATATTTATATGGACTATTTCATATATAGCTGCCTGTCCTGTATAATAGTGACCTAGCCTAGCTCCTTCTATTATCACAAGTAATATGATAATACGTGTGATCTAACTGATAAATTCTCAAGTAGAGTGAGAGTGAGTGAGACTGCCGAATTATATTTATATGGACTATTTCATATATAGCTGCTTGTCCTGTATAATAGTGACCTAGCCTAGCTCCTTCTATTATCACAAGTAATATGATAATACGTGTGATCTAACTGATAAATTCTCAAGTAGAGTGAGAGTGAGTGAGACTGCCGAATTATATTTATATGGACTATTTCATATATAGCTGCTTGTCCTGTATAATAGTGACCTAGCCTAGCTCCTTCTATTATCACAAGTAATATGATAATACGTGTGATCTAACTGATAAATTCTCAAGTAGAGTGAGAGTGAGTGAGACTGCCGAATTATATTTATATGGACTATTTCATATATAGCTGCTTGTCCTGTATAATAGTGACCTAGCCTAGCTCCTTCTATTATCACAAGTAATATGATAATACGTGTGATCTAACTGATAAATTCTCAAGTAGAGTGAGAGTGAGTCAGACTGTCGAATTATATTTATATGGACTATTTCATATATAGCTGCTTGTCCTGTATAATAGTGACCTAGCCTAGCTCCTTCTATTATCACAAGTAATATGATAATACGTGTGATCTAACTGATAAATTCTCAAGTAGAGTGAGAGTGAGTCAGACTGTCGAATTATGTTTATATGGACTATTTCATATATAGCTGCCTGTCCTGTATAATAGTGACCTAGCCTAGCTCCTTCTATTATCACAAGTAATATGATAATACGTGTGATCTAACTGATAAACTCTCAAGTAGAGTGAGAGTGAGTCAGACTGCCGAATTATATTTATATGGACTATTTCATATATAGCTGCCTGTCCTGTATAATAGTGACCTAGCCTAGCTCCTTCTATTATCACAAGTAATATGATAATAGGTGTGATCTAACTGATAAATTCTCAAGTAGAGAGAGAGTGAGTGAGACTGCCGAATTATATTTATATGGACTATTTCATATATAGCTGCTTGTCCTGTATAATAGTGACCTAGCCTAGCTCCTTCTATTATCACAAGTAATATGATAATACGTGTGATCTAACTGATAAATTCTCAAGTAGAGTGAGAGTGAGTGAGACTGCCGAATTATATTTATATGGACTATTTCATATATAGCTGCTTGTCCTGTATAATAGTGACCTAGTCTAGCTCCTTCTATTATCACAAGTAATATGATAATACGTGTGATCTAACTGATAAATTCTCAAGTAGAGTGAGAGTGAGTCAGACTGTCGAATTATATTTATATGGACTATTTCATATATAGCTGCTTGTCCTGTATAATAGTGGCCTAGTCTAGCTCCTTCTATTATCACAAGTAATATGATAATACGTGTGATCTAACTGATAAATTCTCAAGTAGAGTGAGAGTGAGTCAGACTGTCGAATTATATTTATATGGACTATTTCATATATAGCTGCTTGTCCTGTATAATAGTGACCTAGCCTAGCTCCTTCTATTATCACAAGTAATATGATAATACGTGTGATCTAACTGATAAATTCTCAAGTAGAGTGAGAGTGAGTCAGACTGCCGAATTATATTTATATGGACTATTTCATATATAGCTGCTTGTCCTGTATAATAGTGACCTAGCCTAGCTCCTTCTATTATCACAAGTAATATGATAATAGGTGTGATCTAACTGATAAATTCTCAAGTAGAGAGAGAGTGAGTGAGACTGCCGAATTATATTTATATGGACTATTTCATATATAGCTGCTTGTCTTGTATAATAGTGACCTAGCCTAGCTCCTTCTATTATCACAAGTAATATGATAATACGTGTGATCTAACTGATAAATTCTCAAGTAGAGAGAGAGAGAGAGAGTGAGTCAGACTGTCGAATTATATCTGTACGGGCTATTTCATATATAATACTAAACAGAAAATACAAATATAAATATTAGTGAATGTCTAAAAGGATTTATAAAGCCCTTATACTTGAATATATAGATATATATGAAATACATATTTGTGTGCATTTAGACAGAGCAAAGTAAGCCAGGTGGTGCTGCTGCAGCTGGGCAAGTGCTACCGCCCCACCTGTTCTCATGGGGTGCAGTTCTGTAGGGTGGGCGGTGGTTAGGATCCCTGCAGGCCGGCAAATGCGGTCTTTGCAGCCAGAGGCCGCTAGTTCTCGATTCTGAGTGGACGCCAGTACCGGGACTTGAACCCTGGTCTCCCGCTTAGCAAGCATCTAGCTACCACTGGACTAAGTAAGCGACCTACACACAGGAGGCCAAACAATGGCAATAGTTCAACAATACTCGAGTACGAATGTTTTGTTTTACTGCCTTTGTATCTATGTATACTGTAATCAAGTTGGTTATGAGGACGTGAGGAATAATAGTATAAAGATAGAAAACTGATGACATTACAAATCACTGAATCAATATTTTATAATTAACAGAATGAATTATTTCTCTCCAGGATTGTACTTTAACTTGTTGACCTGGGAGTGTCAAATCCTCATATTCACCAGCTTCAGCTGCATTTCGTTCTACGCGCTCTTTTAACACAAACGTCGGCCCTTGTAGCCGTGGTCGCCTGAGACTCTGCCTCGCAGAGGGGCGCGGGTTCGAGTCCTTTAAACAGTAACTTCAAATATTAAACCCGTCGGCCCTTGTAGCCCTCGTCGCCTGAGACTCTGCCTCGCAGAGGGGCGCGGGTTCGAGTCCTTTTAACACAAACTTCAAATACTAAACCCGTCGGCCCTTGTAGCCGTGGTCGCTAGACTCTGTCTCGCAGAGGGGCGCGGGTTCGAGTCCTTTTAACACAAACTTCAAATATTAAACCCGTCGGCCCTTGTAGCCCTCGTCGCCTGAGACTCTGTCTCGCAGAGGGGCGCGGGTTCGAGTCCTTTTAACACAAACTTCAAATATTAAACCCGTCGGCCCTTGTAGCCGTGGTCGCCTGAGACTCTGCCTCGCAGAGGGGCGCGGGTTCGAGTCCTTTTAACACAAACTTCAAATATTAAACCCGTCGGCCCTTGTAGCCTTGGTGGCTAGACTCTGTCTCGCAGAGGGGCGCGGGTTCGAGTCCTTTTAACACAAACTTCAAATATTAAACCCGTCGGCCCTTGTAGCCGTGGTGGCTAGACTCTGTCTCGCAGAGGGGCGCGGGTTCGAGTCCTTTTAACACAAACTTCAAATATTAAACCCGTCGGCCCTTGTAGCCGTGGTGGCTAGACTCTGTCTCGCAGAGGGGCGCGGGTTCGAGTCCTTTTAACACTAACTTCAAATATTAAACCCGTCGGCCCTTGTAGCCGTGGTCGCCTGAGACTCTGCCTCGCAGAGGGGCGCGGGTTCGAGTCCCGCCTCGGGCAGTGGCCTTTAAGCAACAGTAAAATGTTTCCAAGCTATTCGCTATATGAAGGATTTGAAATTCCGTTATTTTTGCATGGCCAAGACAAAAAAAGTGAATAACGACCTTCGATTTGGGAAAAGTTTAAATATTGCAAAATTAACAGAAATAAGAAGGAATATCTCCGAAATGGTTCACTCCACAAAAATACACTTGTGTGTTTTAACAAGATATACATTTTTGTACAGTAAGATTTGGTCGGTCTCTTACGGTTTACCAGTTACACAAAAGTCACTACAGAACTACATGGGCTATGGACAGAAAATTGCGAATTTACGTTTAATTTTTTTCAAAAAATATCTTAAACATGGTACTTTAATGAAAATCGTTAGAGACATTTTTGAGAAAATAAAAATTTTCAAAAATTGTCCCTGTAAAGGGTAGTTTAGTGATAGCAAGCGTGGTATAGAATATAACATTTCATATTTTCCTATTGCTAGTTATAAGTAATTTTAAAGAACAAATGCATATTTTCGTAATTTTTCTCCGAGTTTAGTTGCATTGTTGTTATATAAGTAGAAGCGGCCTCCTTGTGCACAAAAAACTACCCAGAACACCCTTTGGATGGAATATTTTACCAAAATTTTCATCTTGTTAAAACTGACTCTTGATTTTTATTAAACTGATAAAGTGTAACAGATAACAAAATATTAGTATAGAAAAATGTATATCTGTTTACAGCATATCATTTATGTCAACGTTTCCGAGATATTCTTTGTTATTTGTCTGAATTTCTGGTACTTTATGTCAACACAAAGTGAGAAGTTGTTAAAGCATTTGGCTGCCACTTATGTCTACTGTATTGCCATAGTCCCCTTGTAGCTGTAAGGAAATAAGCAATAAGATATGCACGTGTGCAAGTTGATCGACTCACCTGTTGCGGCGGCAGTGATGTTCTCTCGCGAAGTGTCACTACGGTTGTGTGGTGAACAGAAGCTGACAGGCGAGCAGGCGAGCAGGCGAGCAGGCGACCCAGTGAATGGAGTAGGGGATTTCCCCGCCAGCCACAGTAACCTTCCTTATCGATCACTGCCTCGCCCAGTACCAGGTAGCCACTGCATATTCTCCTGAAATCACTTCGCTCCTCTAAATGAAAACGTCACTGCCTTTTGTTTATCTTTGCATGCCCACTACAGATAGTATAGCAACTACTGCTTAAAAAAAAAAGAAGTATAACTTTCTGAAAAATAAAACAAAAAAATATCTCGGAAATGGTTAGCACAAAAAAGAATCTCCGTTAAATAAGGAAAATTGAAGCTATTAACAGTGAAGCAACAAGATTCTAAAGTAAGAACAAATTAGAAACTAAAAACTTCACTTACCTTAGTAATGTTGCATGTTCTCCTTGAACAAGGTTTCAAGTTGTCTCCAACTCATTCTCAAAGCTATACAAACAAACAAATTGGTTACCAAAGCTACAATCTTTCATTTTTTTCTGAAAACAAAAAACAAATACTGATATTCAATTTTTATTTACCAATCTCTGAAAACAAAAATTTATAAATACAATGTATAGATGGTAATTCCAAGTTCATAACACGGTTCCTGTTTTTTAAAATAAATTTTTTTCCCCAAACCATTAAATCTATCTGACCACTTAATTGTTTTAATAATTTAACTTCTGGATTAATTTCATGATTAAATGACCAAAAATGATCTGCCACAGCTGATTTCTCAGTTTGTTTATATTTAATATTTGTAAAATGTTCTTTTATTCTGGTTTCTAAATGACGTTTAGTTTTTCCAATATAAACCTTATCACAATCTAAACAGCTAAATTGATAAATGCCAGATTTTTTATAATTTGGTATTTTATATTTTTTAGAAAAATTAAGTAAATTTTGTATATTAAATTTATTTTGAGGGACCAAATTTATTCCATATTCTTTAAAAATCGTTGTAAATTTTTTATTGGCCCATGGATGGTAAGTAAACTTTTTAAAAATACAATTATCTTTTATTTTTTTTAAGGGTTGAAACTTCTTTAACAGCTTTTTGATACTTAAATTGTTTCATCTTTTTATGTATAAAATCTGTATTAAAACCATTAATTACTGCAGTGTCAATAATGTATTTATATTCTATGTCAAATTCATCTTTATTAAGGGGTATATTTATTAACCTATAAATTAAACTATTAAAAACAGCAAATTTATGTGCAAAAGGATTAAAACTTTTATATTTTATGTAATTATCAGTGTGAGTAGATTTTCTGTAAATACCAAATTTCAATTTATTGTTATGTCTTTTAATTTTTAAGTCCAGAAATGAAAGGAATCCATTATTCTCAGTTTCCAAAGTGAATTGTATAGCTTTATCTTGTAAATTTAAAAGTTTTAAAGCATCATTTATCTGTTTTTTAGGGACAACAGCAAAAATGTCATCCACATATCTATGCCATATTTTAAAAATTAGAGGGAATGATTTTGTAATTTGAGTTTCAAAAAAACTCATGAAAAGATTAGCAAGAAATGGCGAAAGTGGACTACCCATTGCCAAGCCAGAAGTTTGTTGAAAAAAATTATCATTAAAACTAAAGAAATTTTGATCTAAACAAAGATTTGTAAGTTTTACAAAATCATCTATTAACTCATTGTCTAATTCTAAAGAATTTAACCATTTTTTTTAAAATCAAAAGCTTTTTTCTAGGAATGCTAGGAAATAAAGAAACTACATCAAAAGAAACTAGTTTATCATTATCAGACATTACTATGTTGTTAATCTTTTCTACTAATTCAAAAGAATTTTTAATACTTAAACTTTCAAATTTATCAAAAGTACTAAATTTTTTAGTTAACCATTTAGCTAAGTTATACGTAGGTGAATTTATATAATTTATAATGGGTCTCATTTTATTTCCAGGTTTGTGAATTTTTGGAAGTGCATATAACCTGGGTAAAACAGGATTATTGACTTTTAAAATACTTTTTTCTTTTTTAGGTATCATTTTCACTTCGTTGAGAGTTTTATTAAAAGTTGAAATACATGATTTTAAAGGATCATTATCAATTTTTAAATAATCTTTACTTTCAAGCAAAAGTTCTACTCTATTAATATAATCAGATTGATCTAAAATTACAATTTTGTTGGAATTAATAGAGGAAATAAGTAAATCAGACACACCAAAAGAAATACAAAAACTTCTAGCTCTGGAAACAATCAATACTAGATATCCCACAGAAGAATGGCTGCACATATATACTGATGGATCCTCCAAGGAAAACCTTACTGGAGCTGGAGTTACGTGTTCACATTTTTCCTTTTATCATTCTGTTGGCAGAGACACAACAAATTATGATGGAGAAATAGAGGCTATACACATTGCTCTCCGACAATTATTAAATCTTCCCTTAAATAAATTTAACAAGGCAGTAATTCTTTCAGATTCTAAAGCTGCAATTCAGGGAATATGTTCAAATACTACAAAGAAGTCAACAAAAATTAGAGAATGCTACAAAATGTTAACACAACTCCAAAAAGTTAATAAGACTGTTCATCTCCAATGGATTCCAGCACACTGTGGAGTCATGGGGAACGAAGCTGCAGACTCACTTGCAAAGAAAGGCACAACAATAAAACAAAAGTCTAAATTCAATTTCTCATATTCCTCAATAAAACGCTTGATCATTAAAAAATTTTCTCATTCATACCTACAAGAAATAGAAACAAATGCCAAAGATAAAAAATGGATTACACTACTTTCCAACCCAGATATAATCCCCCAGAGACCAAGGAAAACAGCGGTTGCAGCCTTCAGACTATTGACAAATCACGACTGCTTAGCAAGTCATCTCTACAGAATAGGTATCTCAGCCTCACCGATATGTGTCCTGTGTAACGATCCAGCAGAAATGAACGAAGACCACTTGAAGACCTGTGAAGCATTAACATCAGAAGAAACTACAGTTCAAAAGTATTGGAAAGCACGAATGCTAATGGCTTCATTGCCAGATGCAAGGCACTGGAAAACAACAACAACAACAACAATTTTGTTGCCTTTAACAATTTGTTTGTATGGCTTTGAGAATGAGTTGCAGACAGGGTCAGCAAAAAGAAGTGCAACATTACTGAGATAAGTGAAGTTTTTAGTTTCTAATTTGTTCTTACTTTAAGAATCTCCGTGCTTGTCGTGTACTTTGTGGTCCACTAGCCACTAGTTACCGAAATATCTTATTCGAAAATTTTGATTTTTTTCAAAAATGGCTCTGACGATTTTGATTAAAATGCCATATATTTAAGATATTTTTACGAAAATTAAAATGTATATTTTGAATTTTCTGACTATGGCCTATGTAGTCCTGTTTATTCTTAATGCATTTTGTGTAACTGATAAACCGTAATATGTAGGCCAAATCTTACTATACAAAAATGTAGATGCCGTTAAAACACACAAGTTATATCGAAGTGCATTTTTTGAGGAGTGAACCATTTCGGAGATATTCCTTGTTATTTATGAGTTTTGGAAAACTTATACACTGTTCTGAAATGGGACATCGTTATATTTATTTTTATTGCTTGTGCATACAAAGAGAAGGGGATTTCAAAGTCATCACATAGCAATCAGCTCTTAAACCCATTGACTATCGCTCAAAGCCTACTGTATTCCCATATTCCCATTGTACCTACAAGAAAATCAGCAATAAGATAATCTATGCAAATGCTTGTCTTTATCAACACGAAGTACATATATAGTTGGTAAGAACGGTTAGGAGAAAGTGATGTAATTACGATGTGTGTGGAATGTTTCCAGACGGCGACGTTTGTCCAGATTTCCCGGAGTTGTTATCACTTCTTGTTATGTTTATTTCATGCGACAAGGTTCCGTAGACCGCAAGTTTGACCACCTGAATCACAGCGGGTAAACCCCGCCTCGTGACGTCACAACTTCTATGTACCTACCTTGTGTTTGATTTACGAAAGTGCTTTAAAATATATTCAATGTTTGGTGAAGTGTAACATATTGACCTTGGGTAGAGCTATACCTACTCACCCTTATAGGTACACACTACTCTTGTAAATGTTTATTTCTCCATCTACTGTATTTTAATGGACCTAAGTATTTTCACAAAGTATCTTATTACTCGCTTTCTTGTACCTACAAGGAGAATACAGTAGGCTTTAAGTGATACTGAAATATTTTAAGAGTTGATTGCTATGCGATGCTTTTGGAATCTCCTCTTTGCAACGTCAGAATATAAAAAATCTGATGTGTTGCACTCACATGACTTTCTCTACTCTTGTACTAACCATTCTTACAAACTCTTATTCCTATGTCTTCTTCGTGTTAGTTGAGATAAACATTTGTACAAATTATCTTATTGCTTATTTCCATGTAGGTACAAGGGGAATATGGGAATACGGTAGGCTTTGTGCGATAGTCAAATCTTTTAAAGCTTTGAGATTCCGTTCTCTTTGCACACTTAACATATTGTTGTTGTTGGCTAATGCTGGATTTCTGACAATGAAGTCATTAATCCTCTTGCTCTCCAATATTTTACACTGGTGATATTGAAGAGAGCAATAGCAGTAATAGTAACATATAAAAACTTCAATAGCGATGTTCCATTTGACAGAAGTATAAGTTCTCCAAAACTTACACAAATAACAAGGAATATCTCCGAAATGGTTCACTCTACAACAAAATTTATTCAGACATAAATTGTGTGTTTTAGCAAGATCTACATTTTTATATAGTAAGATTTGGTCTATCTCTTCCGGATTAGTAGTTCTACAAAAGTCATCAAGAGAAAATAGGACTTCATGGGCTATAGCCAGAAAATTCTAGATATACATGTCATTTATCATAAAAATATGTCAAATATTTTAATCAAAATCGTTATGAGTAATTTTCGAGAAAATCAAAATTTTCGAAAAATTTTCCATGTAAAGGTTAATTTAGGATGGAGGAATTTTCTTCAAAATCTCTGTGTCGCATCCTTGAATGACATTTAACTTGAATACCAACTTTGGTTTTTAACCGACTTTTCATTTTTATTTTGAGTTAGCCGTCCAGACTGACACACACACACACACACACGCACGCGCACGCGCTCTTGGTGGTTTTTCTAAAAATGCTTTTTTGGATGATTCAGAGGGCCTCAAAACATATATTCCTGTGAAATCTCGACATCGAATATTTGGGTGGAATAAGCACTTCATCTACTTTACTATACGTAGTAATGACAAAACAGAAACAAAATCAAATAAATAAATAAAAAAAAAAAACTTTATCGTACTACACAAAACTGTAGGTGTCGTTAACACCCAAGTTATGTCCAAGTGCTCTTTTTATGGAGTGAACCATTTCGGAGATATTCCTTGTTATTTATGTGAATTTTGCAGTCCTTGAACTTTTCTCAACTGAAAGGTGTTTTTTGTCTTGGCTATACAAAAAGAACGGAATCTCAAAGCTTCAAGAGATTTGATTATCGTTTAAAGTGCACTGTACTCCCATATTTCCCTTGTACCTACAAGAAAATTAGCAATAAGATAATGTGTACAAATATTTATGTGGACTAACACGAAGCAGGTAGTCTGTACAAGAGTAGAGAAAGTCATGTGAGCGCAACATATTTTGAACTACCTACCTATTTTTTCTACGATATGAAGGTTAAGTAACCAGTAGAAGATAAGGGATTTCAGTAATGTGATATTAGAGAGGTTGGCTGGTGCCGAGTGCAGTGCCATTATGACGTACGTACGTATCTATCTCATTTCCTCTCCCACAAAGAGCACTTCACTAAAACCCTTTTCTCTAGAGTGTAGAGTCTAGAGGGAGGCGAGCTCTTTAAAACATTTCCCGAGCGCAATTCGTTTCCGGACGTGCCTTTGTCGCGATTCTCAGATTTTCCTCTCGTTGCTAGGAGACCGACCGACCGACCGACCGACCGACCAACCGTTCTTACCTTCCATTTACTCTTCACATAAAGAGATAATATCGCCTTTTCTTGGAAAATACACGTTTTGAGGCCATTTAAGACCTACAACCTATGAAAACTACACTTCCCATATAAAGAAATATCGGAATTTTACTGCAAATGCACGTTTTGAGGCCACTGGGGGCCTCCAGAGTGTGAAAACTACACTTTTTTAAGGGAATGTCGGAGTTTTAATACAATGTACGTTTTGAGATCACTTAGGCTCTTCAAGCTGTGAAAACTATACATTTTAAATAAACGAATATCGGAATTTTAATACAATGTACGTTTTGAGGTCACTTAAGGTCTTCAAGCTGTGAAAACTACATTTTAAAATAAATGAATATCGGAATTTTAACGGAAATGCACGTTTTGGGGCCACTTGAGGTTTCCAGAGTGTGAAAGGTATAGTTTTTAAATACAGGAATATCGGAATTTTAAGGCAAGCAAGCACGCGTAGTGGGGTCAGTTAAGACCTCTGAACTGTGAAATGTGAAACCTCTACTGGAACCTTCTGAAGTCATATAGCGACCGAACTTCAAAGAGAGCGACTATTGACTTTTCTCACAATTTTATATGGCACTTAGACACAATTCTAGATGATTCAAGTTTTTAGTTGGATATTTTATTAGCTGAGGGATAATTGGGTTCAAATATCAAATATAATAAATACATTGTAAAACTATTTTCCTTGAGAAGCATTGCAGTTGAATTTCTTTTCAAATAAGGGAAATAAGAAGGGAGTGAGATAAGTTAAAGGCTTTACTTACCAACTTTATGAAAGGAAACACGCGCGCACACACATACAGAACTCTTTATGAACTATCCATCACTCGCCACGTTGAGAAATGTGTGTTACCCCATTCTGTCCTCAAACACACTTTTAAATGTGCTCATCTAAAGACTGGTCGTGTTGAAAAAGGACAAAATCACGTCCCTGTGTGTTAATTCTTCAAAAATGTGCAAAAATTAGCGTTACAACTCGGAAACTAATATGTTGTTGTTGTTTTCTAGTGCCTTGCATCTGGCAATGAAGCCATTAGCATTCGTGCTTTCCAATACTTTTGAGCTGTAGTTTCTTCTGATCTTAATGCTTCACAGGTCTTCAAGTGGTCTTCGTTCATTTCTGCTGGATCGTTACACAGGACACATATTGGTGAGGCTGAGATACCTATTCTGTAGAGATGACTTGCCAAACAGTCATGATTTGTCAATAGTCGGAAGGCTGCAACCGCAGTTTTCCTTGGTCTCTGGGGGATTATATCTGGGTTGGAAAGTAGTGTAATCCATTTTTTATCTTTGGCATTTGTTTCTATTTCTTGTAGATATGAATGACAAAATTTTTTAATGATCAAGCGTTTTATTGAGGAATATGAGAAATTGAATTTAGAATTTTGTTTTATTGTTGTGCCTTTCTTTGCAAGTGAGTCTGCAGCTTCGTTCCCCATGACTCCACAGTGTGCTGGAATCCATTGGAGATGAACAGTCTTATTAACTTTTTGGAGTTGTGTTAACATTTTGTAGCATTCTCTAATTTTTGTTGACTTCTTTGTAGTATTTGAACATATTCCCTGAATTGCAGCTTTAGAATCTGAAAGAATTACTGCCTTGTTAAATTTATTTAAGGGAAGATTTAATAATTGTCGGAGAGCAATGTGTATAGCCTCTATTTCTCCATCATAATTTGTTGTGTCTCTGCCAACAGAATGGTAAAAGGAAAAATGTGAACACGTAACTCCAGCTCCAGTAAGGTTTTCCTTGGAGGATCCATCAGTATATATGTGCAGCCATTCTTCTGTGGGATACCTAGTATTGATTGTTTCCAGAGCTAGAAGTTTTTGTATTTCTTTTGGTGTGTCTGATTTACTTATTTCCTCTATTAATTCCAAATTGAAGGTAGGTTGCAATAATTCCAATGGATTTTCTCTTATAAGTAGATTTTCTCTGGTGTTAGGAATGTTCAATTTGGATTTAATCTGTGTTACCTTTTCTAGGAAAGTACTATGAGTTTTAAGGATTGAATGGGGGAGGTTCTCTTCTTTCCATTTAGAGTTTGGCAGTCGTAACATTTTCTCGTGTTGGAGCAATGCTTGTTCTTCTATTTTTGTTGTTATTGATGGGGTCCGTGTTAAGGCAAGCATGGCATCAATAGGTGTGGATTTAACTGCTCCAGTGATTAGGCGAAGAGCCTGATTTTGTATTTGTTCAAGTTTATTGATGTTAGCATTTGCTGCTGTTATTAAAGCTTCAGAACAGTACAAGAGGTTTGGTTTAATATACATTTTGTATGTTGTGTTAAGGACACTTCTTGAGCAGCCCCATTTAGCACCAGCTAACCTTTTCAGGATTTGCAATTTCTTTTCAACCTTTTCTGAGATGTTTGTTATATGTTTTTTCCAACTTAGCTTTCTGTCGAAAGTGATGCCTAAGTATTTGGCATCATCAACTGCTTTGAGTGGTTTACCATTATAATTTATGCTAACATTAACTGGTTTGTGTTTTAGTGTAAATAATTCATAATTTGTTTTTTCCACATTGATAGTCATGAGGTTTTTGGAGCTCCATTCATGTACTTTGTTTAGGGCTGTTTCTATTCTGTCTTTAATTAATTCAGGTTTTTTTGAAGAGCCTGTAGTCCAAATGACTACATCGTCAGCAAATAAAGCAATTTTGGTTTCTAAAGTTTTTATTATTGATGGAAGGTCATTTATATATATGTTAAAGAGTGTTGTGCTCAGAACAGCACCTTGTGGAAGTCCTCGGTGTGTTTGTTTATATTTGGAAATGTATGTATTATATTTTGTGGCACAAAATCTTTGTGAAATAAACTGAGTTATCCACTTAAGCATGTTACTTTTCACACCTATTGATTGCAACTTATCAACTAATTTATTTCTCCAGACTGAGTCATATGCTGATTTAAAATCAATGAATACTGCCAAGGTATCCTCCTTTCTATTGAAAGCTTCCTTGATGTCTTGGCTTAGTAGGAGTACATTTTCACTTGTACTATGATTCTGTCTGAAGCCGGTCTGTGAACTATTAATTAAGTTGTAATATTCTAGAAACCAGTTAAGTCTAGATGCCACCATTCTTTCCATCAATGTATGTGGCTTTCATGTAACTGTTTTCTTAACGGGCACCAGTTTTACAATGTGGCAGTTACATCACCCGACTTAAACCCCCATTTTGCAAGGGGGACCACACCTATCGTTGGTCAACGGGTCCATCGGACCTAGCCGGGAGGACTAAATAGATGATATTTAGATCCACCGACCTTCCCCTCATGTGCCTCTGAGGGATGCTGTTGTGCTGTGATAGGCCAGCACATATGTAAATGACATTTCCTCCATTTTAGATGAAACAGTTATACCGCTGTGATTCGGTCCCCAGAGCCTCATCTGTTAAAAGCAGGGTGCACCACGGGCAGGATGAGGATGGGAATTGGGTAGGAGAGGCTATAGGAGGCGCATCACTACCCCTTACTACCCCAAATATTGTAATAATAATAATAATAATAATAATAATAATAATAATAATAATAATAATAATAATAATAATAATAATAATAATAATAATAATAATAATATTGTAATATTGTAATATTGTTTATGAAGTTATGGAGTCTGGTGCGCCATTAACGGACAGTTTCCTCAGAGCTGCAATAAGCGATTATACAGGGAAGTCGTTACAGTAATACATCTCGGTATTTGGAATAGGTAACCTTTGTATCTGAGCATTTCCTACCTTTTGTACAATACTGCAGGTTGTGTGTCACTTTCACTAGGTCAGTACATAAACAAACACCGCACTGTGGCGTCCCATGAACATAAACCAATACACTGCCGTGCTCTTCCATGTTTACTGTGCGAGTGTAGGGCAATCTCCCGAAACAGCGACCGAGCTGCTTACAGCCAGAAACCGGTTCAGTTCCCTGACTAATCTCAACACAACGTTGTCGAGTTATCTACTTCACGTCTGAAAGAGCTCGTCGGAGTATTTCTTCAATTCCGAAACTGTGTGATGTATGTCCCATGTCAGAAATCAGTTACTCTACGCATCTTACAGTGAAAACTTATCTCCATACATTGTTGTGGAATTACGCATCCGATTTGGAACAAAAGACATAGGCAACGACTTGCCTTCCCCTCGTGTGGAGACCATAGCCAGGGAAGCGTGGGCGCTGCGATCTGTCACACACAGAGAGAGGGAGAGAGGGAGAGGGAGGGGGAGGGGGAGGGAGAAAGAGAGAATGGGCTTAACATCAAAGCAATTCACGCCCTACTGCTCAACCCCGCGATTAGATCAAAACAACGCCACTGCCAAATTCAAACATGCATTTTCATTTCCTCAACCTGTCGCATTCCAAACAAACATTCAATATCCACAACTTTCTAAGTACCTGCCCCGACTAAAACATGTTACACTCACATGACTTTCTCTACTCTGGTACTTAACCATTCTTACAAACTCTTATTGCTATATCTTCTTCGTGTTAGTTGAGATAAACATTTGTATAAATTATTTCATTGCTAAATTTCTTATAGATACAAGGGAAATATGAGAATACAATAGGCTTTAAGTGATATTCAGATGTTTTAAAGCTTTAAAACTGCGTTCTCTTTGCACGGCTAAAGTATAAAAAATGAATAACGATGTTCCATTTATGAAAACTTTGTTTTAAAAATAACAAGGATTATCTCTAAAATGGTTCACTCTACAAAAAAGAAGTAATTTGGGTATAAATTGTATGTTTTAACAACATCTACATTTGGTCTATGTGTAACGGTTTACTATAGCGCGTCTCACCCTTAAAAGACAGTACACGTTAAATGGAGCGCAGTGTTGCAACATGTACTAGTTGCGAATCTTTCTCCGCGAGCGACTCGAGGTGGCCTGAGTCCCGTACTTAGTCCTTCAATTGCTGCTTGACGAGACGGGCACTTTTAACTTTGGTATCCCTCCACGCCTTTATTACTGTATGACCTAAATTTACAAATGACTCGTCTGTATAAACAATTGATTTCCCCTGGTCCCTAAACCTTTTACGTCTTTTAGATATTTATGTCGCCATCTGATGATATCGATATCGTCTCTTTCTATTAATATGCACTTGTTACCCTTTCTTTCATATTCGAACCCCAAATCAGAGTGGCCCTTGAGAAATTTGGTAGGGTCTCATCACTGTTGAACTGTGACAAAATTATATTCAGCGTGGGTGGAATATTTGCAAACAGTAAAGAATGAACAATTCGCCGCACTCCACCTTGCACTATTCAATCATATTGCGTTAACCTAGCGTTTTGTGTAGTCCCGCCCTTTTTGCTTTCTTTTTCGATGGCGTTCTTAGAGGTCCTTTCATTAGTTCCTTTTTAATCATACACACTACTGCTTCTGAACACCCGATAGCCTTAGCTGTTTCTTACACGCATTTTACTTAAAAAATAATCTAACACATTCATAATTATTTGGCGTTCCTTACTTCTTAATTTACCAACATATCGTCCCTTCCTAGCTTCACCCTCCATAACTACAAATATTTACAAAAATATTAAACAAATAACGCAATAACAGCTCACGGTTACACACACGGATTCTTTCGAACTAATGTTAGTGCTGCTCCTTATACTATCTTCTGTGTCAGGCCTGACGCTGAATAGATGAATACCTTTTGTTTGCCTTACTGGATAAAAGAAAGAGGTTACTGCCTTTTGGTTTATTTTAAAAACTTTCTCCAACCTTCCTCAACATTTGTTCTTGCTGGTTCCCTGATGTAAACTCAATAACAAAAAAGTTTCACACTGCGTAACTTTTGCAGTGCACAGATATAAAATTTTCCGAAAACATTTAATTTAAAAAATTATAACACTTAACTGGGTAAACATAGAGAATTCAAAGTAGGCAGGTAGCAGCACTATAGTTTACTCTACCTAAGAAAACAATATAGATGCATTCTAGCAGTTAGTTTGTTAGTTAGTGCGTGATGAGTGTAGAAACAGCAAATATCGGACTTCTATTGAAAAAAACGTTTTCTGAAGAAATTTGGACCTATAGAAATGTATAATGACTCTGAAAAGGATATAACCTGATAGAGAAAAAAATTCTGCATAGGATAATGTGTTCAAACCTGAAATTTATAACAAATGAATATTTATACCATGCTATTAGGAATCCGGCAACAGAGCGAGGGTAGAAAAGGACGCGGCTAATGGCAACTTGTATGCGCTAGATAGAGACAGAGATGTCCCATTTAACTCCATACTGTCTTCTAAGAGTGAAACGCTATATAGTTATGCAAGAATCGTCCGGAGTAAATACGACTACAGGGGCTATAGCCAGAAAATTTACAATATACATTTCATTTGTCATAAAAATATCTCAAACATGACATTTAATCAAAATCGTTAAGTCATTTTCGAGAAAATCAAAATTTTCGAAAAGAATTCTATGTAAAGAGTAGTTTAGGGTGGAGGAATTTTCTTCAAAATCTTTGTGTTGCATCCTTAAATATTGTTAAACTTAAATACTTACTTTGGTTTTTAACAGAATTTTCGTTTTTCACTTCTGCTGTTCACAGAAAGGCACACATACACAGAGACCTTTTTCCAAAAATGCTTTTTTTCTGGATTCAGGGGGCCTCAAAACATATATTTCCGTTGAAATCTGGACATCGAATTTTTGTGTGGAATACAATACTTCCCCTACTTAACAGTAGACAAAGTAAAAACAACGGAAAAAAGAAAGGGGGGGGGGAATGAAAAAGTCTGTTTAAACAACAAAACTCAAAAACGAAAACTCGATTGTATAGGTACTATCATACTTGCTATTTAAATTCGCCATCTTCTAAGGATACGACTGGAAGATTTTCACGAAAAGTGCTCTTTACATGGAAAATTTTAGAGCATTTTGATTTTCTCAAATATGGACTAGTGATTTTTATTAAAATACCGTAGGTTTAAAACCTTTTCATAACAAATAAAATATTACTATACAAAATTGTACTTCGTGTTAAAATACACAATTTAAGTAAAAATGTTCTTTTTTATGAAGTTAGCCATGTCCAAGATATTCGTGCTTTTTGCTTTTCTTTTTCATTTACCAATAAATATGCTTGTGTGAAATACAAAGTCGTTATCTCTTGGTCGTACAAAGGAATGAAATGTCAGAGTGATCACATAGCAACCAGCTCTTAAAACGTTCTATCCCTTAAGTGTACTGCATATAGTCATATTTCCATTGTGCCTATAAGGAAACTAACAATAAGGTAATCTGTATTGACATTTAGTGGATAGAGGAATACGTACTACAGGAGCGGAGAGTGGTGAATGATGGGATATCGTCCTATGCCACAGCAGCGCCTCCGTCACGACTCGTTAAAGCACGGCAATTAATCAAGCAAGGCAATGTGACGTCACAGTAACACACAACTTGCATTTATTCAGCGGCTCAAGTGAAGAGACTGGCAAATTCATGAAATATTCATTCTCAACTTACGAATTGGGAATGGGAGTGAAGTTAAAGGGGCACGCCTCGAGCTGCTATCTTTCACACAAGTAAATACCCAAGTTCAGGGACACGAACGTGCGCGAAGGGTCACCTACTTCTCAGGCGTACTTGCTTCCCTTGCTGTTCAGAGGAAATGTCTCTTGGAAACGCCTGATTTGGTTCAAATTTTGTATACATATACGCTTTGACGCAAACGTTGCTCTCCGTCGAAGACGTCGCCTCTAAGATCTCGTATTTGGTGTCCGAACTAGCTCTAGCAACAGGTCCTAATCTACAGGGTATGCGTGAGTTATGGTAGGAATGGAACCAAACGAAGAATTAACCAGCATTTAACTTTATTTGTAAATTTCCAGATTTGTAGACAACTGCCGACGATATTTAAATAGAACGTAACTTTGTAACTTCAACTACAACGTTCTAACACTTTAACTTTGTCGCCCTTTAACAACCGCCGAATTATGTATACGTGCTAGCTTACGTACAACTCAGAAATTGCACGTGTACTCTCGGCTCGATTCAAGACGAGTGTGTGTTGCGTTGCATTTGTTTTGCGTGAGCAACACGAAGAAAGCGATTTCCATTGCCCAACTTTAGAGCACGTCATGGTAAGATAGGAATCAGCCCGCGGAATCACTGTGGCTTCGTACAAACAACAATTGTAACCTTATCACTTATTTAAATCTGCCTAGGCTTCCATTCTTGAGACTTTAACATATTCAGCTTTATTACGTCTTCCCCTAACTATTGACTAGAATCTCCTTTTGTTTCTTTCTTTCTATTATCAAATATATATTGACATTATAATTTCGGTTTCAGCTTTTCCTTTTTAAGTTTACCTTTATACTTATTATTTATTTATGCCAACAAACTTACTGTTGGTGTTTTTAAGCACACAAGCCGTGTGTGGGCAAAGTTTGAGAGGTAGAACTGGAACTTAAAAATTCAATGCCACAACTGGGATTTGAACCACAGACCTTCCGCTTACCGGGCGGACGCTCTACCACTGAGCTATTGTGACAAACTGCCAGAATGGCATTACATTCTCAGGCCAGTCCGTATTTCTCCTGGTAAACCACAAAGGCAGTCTCACATCAGAGACAATTACCCCAATGGTGACTTACTATTGCAAGTACTTTATATCCCAGGATATAAAGTACCTACAATGTACCTTTATACATTTCTTTCCTGAGAAAAAATTTATTTTACGCAATATCTGATGTGTTGCACTCACATGACTTTCTCTACTCTTGTACTAACCATTCTTACAAACTTTTATTCCTATATCTTCTTCGAAGCATTTGTTCAAATTATCTTATTGCTTATTTCCTTGTAGGTACAAGGGGAATATTAGAATACAGTAGGCTTTGTGCGATAGTAAAATCTTTTAAAGCTTTGAGATCCCGTTCTCTTTGCACACTTAACATAAAAAAAGAACAACGATGTTCCATTTCACGAAAGTTCTAAGTTTTCCGAAACTCACACAAATAAAGAGGAATATCTCCGAAATGGTTCATTCTACAACAGAATTTATTTATACATAAATTGTGTGTTTTAGCGAGATCTACATTTTTGCCCATTCCAAAAGATGGGGTTATGAAAAAGTGGATTCTACAGGGAAGATAGTGGAAGAATTTTTGAATACCACAATGCTTGAACTGATTTATGATAAAGAATATCCCACAACCTTCATACATTACTCTGGAGCGGGCAGTAACCCAGACCTCTTGTTAGCTACAACAGATATTGTTTCAAAAATTAAAAAAACAAGTTATAGAAGATCCAAGTTCTGGTCACAGAGCAGTAATTGCTGATATAAAACTAGAGAATACAAATAACAGTCAAGGTCTTACGAATCTGTATTGGAACTTCAAAAAAGCAGATTGGAACAAATATAAAACTGAATTAGAACATAAATTTAAAGAACAAACAAATTCACAGCTGCATGACCAACCAGATCACAGGAACAAAAATTTCTGTAAAGTCATCCTAGAAACCGCAAAAAAACATATTCCTCGTGGAAGAATTAAACATTTCAAACCCTTTTGGAACCCCCAGTTAGAAGAACTGAAAAAGCAAAGGGATATAGCTAGAAATACAGCTGAACAAACAAAAAACATATCAGATACACAAATATGGCGGAAGAAATGTGCCTCACTAAAAAAAGAAATTAATACTGCTAAAAGGAATCACTTTAATAATTTCTTAGAAAAAATGGACTATAGGACAGATGGTAACAAAGCTCATAAGTTCATAAAAAATGTCAAGGACAGGAAAGAAAACAACAGCACACCTATCATACACAACAATAAAATGTTAGTAAATGATGCAGCCATAGCCGAAACATTCAATAAATATTATGCTAATTCACATAAAGTAACAAGAAACAATAAAAAGGAACGTAAAGAATTTAAGAAAGATTCGAAACAAGAAAGAGAATGTAATCCTAACACTCAGTGCAATATCTTTTTTCAAAATTTTAATACGCAAGAATTGAACATTGCAATAAATAATCTAAAAAACAAAAAGTCTCCTGGACCAGATCACATACATCCAGAGTTCATAAAAAACCTTGGAAAAACAGCAAAACAACAACTACTGAAACTCTACAATCTATCCTGGAAAACCACTGTACCTGCTGAATGGCGAAAAGCAATAATTGTCCCACTCTTGAAGAAAGACAAAACAGCATCAGAAATAAAAAATTATAGACCAATAGCTCTTACCAGCATAATAGCAAAAGTGATGGAAAGAATAGTGTCAAACCGGTTAAATTGGTTCCTAGAATCACAAAATTTAATATCCCCATGTCAAGCTGGATTCAGAGAGTTCCACTCTACAAATGAACAAGTCTTACTTCTCAGTCAAGAAATCAGAGACTCCTTCAATAGAAAAGAAGATAATTTATCAGTTTTTATTGATTTTCAAAGTGCATATGATTCTATATGCAGAACAAAACTACTAAAGAAAGTAAAAAAAATAGGGATACAAGGTCCAATGTTTTCATGGCTATGTCATTTCCTAACACAACGCTTTGTTGCAACCAGATATGGAAGAAATATATCTAAATATAAACAAGTACACCGTGGCTTGCCACAAGGTGCAGTGCTCAGCACTACACTTTTTAATATATTTATTAACGATCTGCCACAACAAATACAAGAATCAGGTGCGAAGTGTCCACTATTTGCTGATGACTTGGTAATGTGGACTTCAAAACCAAAAAGCAAAAGTACAGAACTGGAAAAAACCATGCAACAATCCTTAACCAACTTACAGAGGTGGACCAAAGAAAATTTAATGACTGTTAATACAACAAAATCAAACTACCAAATCTTTTCACTAAGAAAAAAACCACTAAAAATAAAACTAAATTTTGAGGGTCAACAATTACCAGAAACAAAGGAAGCAAAGTATTTAGGAGTTACATTTGATACCAAACTTACATGGACCAAACAAATAGAAAATGTAATACAAAGAGCAGAAAGGCGCCTTTCACTGTTAAAACGTCTAACAGGAATGAAGTGGGGATGTTCCAGAGCAACGCTTAACACAACATATAATATATATATAAAACCATTGTTTACTTACTGCAGCGAAGTTCTTGTAACAGCAAACACAAAAAAAATTCAAATCTTTCAAAACCAAAGTCTGAGATTAATTACAGGTGCTATCAAAACCACACCAATAGCAGCTATGGAAATACTAACCAACCAATGCCCCATTGAATATGAAATAGAAAAAGCGGCTCTTATTCAACACGAAAAGTTGATCAGACTCCCATTCAATACATGGCACAAGAGAAATTTTACACATACACTAAAGACTCAGGAGAGCTTTCTTTACAAAATTCAAGACATCAAGAAGAATGTATACCTTCCTAATTCAAAGGAAAACTTCATATCTAAAGTCAATTCGACACAAACATTAGACATCACATATTATTTACACCTGACAGAGGAAGTTAAAAAAAGTGATACTCCAACTAGTGTTCTAAAATTATTGGCATTAGAAACAATCCATACTAGGTTTCCAGAACATGAGTGGCTCCATATTTATACTGATGGATCATTAATATCAAACCAAGATGGAGCAGGGGCTGGAGTCACGTGTTACCTCTTTTCCTATTACAAATCTTTAAGTTATGGAACTACTAACTTTGATGGAGAAATTGAAGCAATTCGAATGGCCCTACAAAATCTTTTGTACAGAATTTCACATTTTCAGCAAGCAGTTATTCTCTCAGATTCCAGGGCAGCAATTATAGCAATTACTTCCAAGTTGTCACCAAAAAACCAAACAATTATAGAATGTTGGAAAATCCTTACCCATCTAACAGCACTTCAAAAACACCTAGTCTTCCAATGGATACCAGCTCACTGTGGACTGAGTGGTAATGAGAAAGCTGATTTTCTTGCAAAAAAGGGTACCAGCGGTGTACAGAAATCTATAGTTAATCTACCATTTTATGCAGCTAAAAGATTATAGTCAACTCTGAATTCAAAAAAATTATTGCAAAATATTACTATGAAAAATCAAAGAATAAAAGATGGGAACTACCAAACATTCAAACAGTGATTCCTGAGTATCCTCGAAAAACAGCAGTTGCAACCTTCAGGTTGATTACAGGACATGATTGTCTGGCAAAACATTTAAACAGAATTGGGATATACCTATTCTTCACCACTCTGTCCTCTATGTGATCTGCAAGAGGAAATGGATTGAGACCACCTTCAAATATGCCCGGCCACTTCTAGTGCCCCATCCATCAGTGAAAAATATTGGAGAGCAAGAGGATTAATGACTTCATTGTCAGAAATCCAGCATTAGCTAATAATAATAAATAACATTTTTGCATAGTAAGATTTTCTCTATCTGTTTACGAATCATTTAAAGGTAAACAGGATTACATAAGCTAGAGCCAGAAAATTCAAAATATACATTTTATTTGTTATACAAACATGTGGCATTTTAATCAAAATCGTTAGTTATTTTCAAGAAAATCAACATTTTCGAAACTTTTTCCATGTAAAGGGTAGTTTAGGGTGAATCAATTTTTACCTTCTCTACTGGTAAGAAGAGGAAGTACTGTATTCCACCCAAAAAGTCGATGTCGAGATTTCGCCGGAAATATCTGTTTTGAGGACCCCTGAATCAAAAAAAATTTTTTGGAGAAAGGTCAGTCTATGTGTCTGTCAGTCTGTGGACAGCATAACTAAAAAACGAAAAGTTGGTTAAAAACCAAAGTTGGTATTTAAGTTTAGTATCTTTCAAGGATGCGACACGAAGATTTTGAAGAAAATAGCCCCACCCTAAACTACCCTTTACATGGAAAATTTTGATTTTCTTGAAAATGGTTCCAACGATTTTGATTAAAATGCGATTTGTTTGAGATATTTTTATGACAAATGAAATGTATATCTTGAATTTTCTGGCTATAGCCCCTGTAGTCGTATTTACTCTGGGCGACTTTTGCATAACTGGTAAACCGTTAGAGATAGACCAAATTATACTATACAAAAAAATGTAGATCTTGCTAAAATACACAATTTGTGTCCAAATAAATTTTCGTGTAGGATGAACCATTTCGGAGATATTCCTTGTTATGTGTGTGAGTTTTGGAAAACTTAAAACTTTCCTGAAATGGAACATCGTTGTTCATTTTTTTATGTTACGTGTGCAAAGAGAACGGGATCTCAAAGCTTTAAAACATTTGACTATCGCTCAAAGTCTACTGTATTCTAATATTCCCCTTGTACCTACAAGGAAATAAGCAATAAGGTAGTTTGTACAAATGTTTATCTTAACATGAATAAGATATAAGAGTAAGATTTTGTAAGAATGGTTAGTACAAGAGTAGAGAAAGTCATGTGAGTGCAACACATCAGATTTTTCTCAAAATCTTCATGTCGCATCCTTGAAAGATACTAAACCTAAATGCTAACTTCGGTTTTTAACCGACTTTTCGTTTTTGAGTTATGCTGTCCACAGACTGAGACAAAAACACACACACACACATGGACCTTTTTCTAAAAATGCATTTTTTTTTTTTTTATTTTGGATTCAGGGGGTCTCAAAACATATTTCCGGTGAAATCTTGACATTGAATTTTTGGGTGGAATACAATACTTCCTCTACTTACCAGTAGAGAAAGTAAAACCGCGATTTTTCACACACACAAATTCCAAAACACAAAAAGAGAATTTTGGGAAATAGGTAGTTAAACGGATGAAAGCAGTGAAAACCAAAAGGTTCAGAAACATAAGCAATCTGAAGTGATCACTACACCTGGCTCAAAGCCCGAGAACATCATATGAATATGAATAATGAAGTTTAAACAGAAGTGAAAGAGATATTGAAGGTACGGTCTGAACATTATAAACAAGTATTTGCAGAAGGAAGGGTCAGGGAAAGGGCAGAAAACCACAAGAGAAGAAATATTAAATAATGAGACAAACATGATGGCAATAGATATGATAGACCTAAGAATAGCAATGTGAAGAATGAGATTAAAAAAGACAGCAGGATGGGATAAAATACGCAGGACAAGCACACAAATGCTTGGTAGAAATAGAACAGAGAAGATACCTGATGAGTGGCACAAGAATATCATAATATCTATTTATGAAAAAGGAGAAACCCTTAATTGTGAAAATTACGGAGTAATCTGCCTCTCGTCAGTTCCTCTTAAATTATACTCCAGAACAACTAAGAGAAAATTAAGAGTCAAAGTGGAAGAAGAAAGTGCATTTGGAGAGAACAGGCAGACACAAGATCACATATTTGTAATGAATCTAAGCCTGAGTAGAGGCAGGAAGATGTAGACTTAAATACAGGCTGCCTTCGATACGTACCCAGAGAAGAGATTTGGAAAGCACTAGTGGAATTGGAGGTGGATAAGAAATTAGAGTAATTAACAGCTTGTATGAGAAGGTAGTGGAAGTGGGGAGTTTATCACAAGAGGAGTAAAACAGGGAGATAGCCTGAGTCCATTGTTATTTATTATATTTATGAAGCAAATACAAGGATGATTCCAGAAGTAAGGTCTCCAATTTTTTTGAAATTATAAAGAAACGTTTATTGGTAACAAATGATACATGGTTTTGAAGCTTAAACATTTTTCTATTTTTTCACATAATCGCCATTTCGAATGATGCATTTTTTTAAAATTCCGTGTTAGTTATTCTATGCCCATGTCATACCAACCCACTGCCATGCTATTGAAGAAGTGTTAGACCTCGTCTTTGACTTTGTTGTCGTCACTGAAGCGTCTTCCAGCCAAGTGTTGTTTCAACTTGGGAAACAAGTGGTAGTCACTAGGTACTAAGTCTGGACTTTAGGGTGGATGGGTGATGATGTCCCATCCAAACTGTTGCAGGAGATCCACGGTTTGACGGGTGAGCATTGACATGGAGAAGCCTTTTGCCCTTGCTCAACAGTCCTCTTCTTCAGTTTTGAATTACCCGTCTGGCAGTATCTGTCATCAGTTATTGTTGTCCCAGGATCCATAAAGTTGACCAACAGTATCCCCTTTCGATCTCAAAACACAGTTGCCATGACTTTACCGACAGACTATGTTCTCAATTTTTGTGGCTTGGGTGAATCAGAATGCTGATTGCTGTTTGGTGTCAGGAGTGCAGTGGAAAGTCCAGGTTTCATCATCCATGATTATTGAATTCAAAGGTTTGTCCTTTTCATTGAAGAAATTGGTGGGAAGTTTCAGCACGTTGCCTTTTATGGTCTTCTGTCAGCACTCTTGGGACATATCTTGTGCACACCTTCCGAAATTCCAACTCTTCAAGCAAAGTCCAGTGAATGGTGCTTCGAGAAATCTCAGGAACAACAATGCAGAACTTGTGGAGAGTGACTCGCCGATCATGAAACATGATTTGTTCAACCTCTGCGATTTTCTTGTCGGGAATTGGCGGTCTGCTGCTTCTTTCCTTGTTGTCAATTTCCATACGACCATCTGCAAACTGTCTGAACCACTTGCAGACATTTTTGACATACGTACAAGACTATCCATACACTTTTGATTGCACTAAAAAACTGAATAACTGCGTGAACATTGCTCCTGGTGGTAGTGGTTAATGGAGCTCTATTGCAACTGGCTGCCAAGCCAAGACTGCAGGCTCCAGCGGACGTACGGTGGTTTCTGTAGAGAGTGCAGGAAGGAAGGAAAAAACGTGGAGACCTTGCTTTTGAGATTACCCTCGTAATCACACACTGCAAAAAGGAGAATGAGTAAGCTGAGAGTAGGATACTGGAACATAGACCAGTAGGTGGACAGATGATATAGTCTTAATGGCAGGTGAGGAGAGACTACAAGCACTAACGGAGGGATGAGAAGAAATCTCATCACAGCATCATTCTAACTGCTCTGAAATTGGGAAGAACAACTCAACCTGCCTTAGAAGGCTATCATCTGTGTGTGTCATCTGCCTAGCAGCCCAGAGTGGGGTAATGTGGTCTCGTTACTCCAAAGCCATCTTGCATGGTCATTCAAGAAATTCACCCCCCCCCCCCCTCCCCCAATATGTTTGTGAGTTGAGCAGCAATGTCAAAATCTCTTATGGACACGTTTTAAATCATCATCTCACAATTTTTTCTGGTAAATGTTGCTGATAAGGATAACTTCTGGACTGAAGGGTTGGAAATGTGGGAATGCTATTCTGGTTTGCATTAAATACAAAACACAAACATAACAATATATTCTATTTTCTCTTTTTTTCCAGCTCACAAATTTCTGTTGCATCTACCCAACTTACAGTGAACATCTTGTGTACAATATATACATAAAACTTAAAATGAAAACCCATTACAGGTTTTCCAGTCATTGCTACAAACACGACTTACAATGTAAGCCATTTACAAGTTATTAAAAAATAATTAAGTAAAATTCCTTTCATTGGACGGTCCATCTTGGACCTACATTCATATTCACAAATAAGGACGAATTCATTTCATTGTCAGAACCATTCACAGGTTCATCTTCGGAGAAGAACACAAACCCAAATTTAAACAACATTCACTGCTTATATATGTATAAAAAAACATTAAAAAGCTTTTACACAGCTGCATTTATTCAGCACACATCTCAATGTTTGCATTTTGCTAAATACATGGTATTGAGGGAGGAACATTAATATCTTATTTTGAAACTAGATATGTATTATTTTACAATAATTTAGGAAACTTTCTCAAGAAAATGAATAAGCTGCAATAAAATTTTGAGCTACATTTAGCATATTCCAAGGGCATTGTTGTTATAATGGGATATGTTGCACCTTAAGTAATATTAAATAAGCCGTTTTGCACAAAATAATTCTGAAAGACTTTTGGACACATGTGAGGTTAGCTGATGGTATTCATATCCTGGATGTCAGAATTAGTAGTGAAGTAATTTTTATTTTTTATGTAAAAGGTAATCAGTGAATATATATATATATATATATATATATATATATATATATATATATATATATATATATATATATATATTCTCCAGTAAAGGTTAATATTTCTAAATTTTTGAAAATGCTTCTACATGATGTTCTTGCATGAGAGTGTGATTAATTCTGAGTGCCTTCTTTTGTAAGATGAAAATTCTCTTTGAGTTTGTTGAACCTCTCCAAAAGAGGAGTGGAAGTATGCAAAGCAGGCTAATTTTAATGTGTGAGCATCGCTGAAGGAGGACAGAAGTCGTAATGCATAGCATGCAGAGCTCAGTTTAGGGGCAATTTCATCTATGTGAGTCTTCCAATTTAGCTGCTTGTTGATTTGTATACCGAAAAATTTAGAAGCATTTTAATCTTAAACAGAGTTTCCATTTATGTTGATTGCAAAGTTATGCTGTACAGCATTGACAGTAGTAAATTTTACAATTTAATTTAAAAGGTGAGTCAATAACACTGAACAACACTTACAACATAATTTTCCACAATGTTTCCATGGTGCGGATGGCAATGCTTCTTCTGATGTTTCTTCTGGTAACGGTTCTATGAACTTGCTGAAATTACAACAACACTGTTTTCAAACTTCTATGAAAGGAAGATAAAATTTTACAATATTTGTTTTATCAACATTTAGTTTCATACCATTTGCATTGAACCAAGATTGCATTAATGTTGTTACATGATGTGAGATTTCTTTAAATCTAAGTTTTTATGCAAAATTAATAGTGTTGTATCATCAGCAAATAGAAATACTTGTGCCAACTTGTTTAAGCTTGGTGCTAGATCATTTATAAAAACTAAGAAAAAGTAGTGGTCCTAAAATAGAACCTTGGGGAACTCCTTGTTTTATAACTTGACCCCTTGAATAACTAGGTATATTTGAATTAGGTTTTGATATTTTCACTTTTTGCATCCTGTTTAAGTATGAGTGAAACCATTTTAATGGAGTTCTCTGAGTGCCATAATATTCTAATTTTTCTAACAGGATTTGGTGGTCTACACAATCAAAGGCCTTAGATAAGTTGCAGAATATCCCGTTTACATGTTTTCTTTCATTTAATCATTCTAATAAACCATTAGTGAATTTATAGATAGCATTATCGATTGATATTTCCTTTCTAAATCCAAACTGTTCTGGGACTAGAATATTATTTGATTCTAGGTACTGGATAGCTGGTTATACATAATTCGTTCAAAAATCTTTGAGAATGTGGATAATAGAGATATTGGTCAATCCTTTTTTGTATAAAGGGTTTACAATTGAGAATTTTAGCAATCAGGAAATATTCCATATTGAAGTAATAGATTACATAAATAAGCTAGAGGGATGGTAATTGCTTTAGCAGTGCTTTTAGTTATTCTGCTCGATATGCCATCATAACCCGCACTGTCTTTCAGTTTCATTGAATTAACAGTAGCCAGTATCTCGCCAGTTGTGGTGGGAATGGGGATGAAACCAGTGAATGTTCTCCCAGCAAAAGCATTGTTTAACATTTTAATTGCTAATGGCTTCATTGCCAGATGCAAGGCACTAGAAAACAACAACATTTTAATTGCACTTCTGGTGTCCGCATTGTTTAAGTTCAGATTTGTGGTTATGTTTATGAAGAAATTATTAAAGCTGTCTGCAATTGCAGTTGTGCCAGTGATTTTCTTATTGTTTACTGCAAGGGCTGTGATGTTGTCATTACTTTTATTTTATTTTGTGATCCCTTTATCTTTGAATTTAGTAGTGTGCCTTGGCGCTTTTAACAACTCTACTAAGAATTTTGCAATAGTTTTTATAGTATGATTTTAGCTCATTATTACTACTATTTCTGTATAATAAGTATAAATTTCTTTTCTCCTTGCAAGCTATTTTGATGGCTTGCGTCATCCATGGCTATTTATGTGTGGATGAGCTAACATATTTTATAGGAAAGCATGCATTAAAATTATTTATATAAATGCCTAGGAACAAACTGAATGCAGCATTAATATCACTTTCATGGTATATGGTGGTCCACTCCTCTAGTTCTAGCAATGAATTACTTCCCTTACTCTTTTCCGACATTTTGATTCTGAGTAATAAATATTGTTTATGCACAACACTTGGGCATCATGGTCACACAGTGCATTTATAAATGGAAAAGTTGTTGAGTTTATTCTATCATTGTCTATGAAGATATTGTCTATTGCTGTGCTAGATTCATTATGAACTCTAGTTGGGAAATTCACTGTATGGTATAAATTGTATGTAATTAATCTGTTTTATTTGCAGATTTTGTTAGCAAATCTATATTTATATCTCTACATATGATGAGTTCAAGATTTGAATGTGTTTGTGTGTGTGTGTTTATGTGCGTGCGTGTAATGTCAGTAAAAGAGAACTCTGTATTTATGTAATTAGTGTATGAGAGACAGAGAAAGTGAAGACAGTGAAATGAGTGAGTCAAGGTAATGAGAAGTAAACAGTTGTGAGTTGTGATAGCATGAAAGACTGTAGACTGTGTTAACGAACAGAAATTTGTGCGAAAGTTAATAACTGACTTTGTTATTTTCTCACACTGGTGTTCAGATGTGGGATTCGTCAAATTGTCATTTTGTCACAATGCAAATTTTTCATTATATAAATGTTACATTTTATTATTGCATTGAAGCTGTTTGGTAAAATAATATGGGGCATGGCTGACATTGATCATCATCAGTATAGATTATAAGGAAAATAAAAGAACAATTTTTGCTAGGCTCTGTAACCAATGTGAATAAATAGTTAATCTTTTGCAAGGGAGAATTATGGTCTAAGTGTCATATAAGAAATAAGCATAATTGTCATAATTATCAATAGAAATGTGTTGCAATAAAAGAGAAAGTGCATTAATTCTTCTAAATAACAGGAGGAAATAGCAAACAATCCATGTGGAGAACAAATAATGTGAAATATGTAATTCTGGATATAAATACATGTTAGGGAAAGGAAAAATTGAGATTGTTATGAAAGTAACGCCATTTATGTTTTGGACCTGAAGCAATTAAAGGAAAAACTTTGCTGCAGGAATAACCCAAATAGTTTCGGATGGTGGTTTCAGGAATATATTAAACAGTTAATTAATGTGAAAATGGATTTATTTAAACTGAAAATAAAGTTAATTTTGGTGAAACCTTGACTTCAATTGGAGAGAATCCTTGGTCCTTAGCATTTTGTTCTTTGCCTTTTACATACGGCCCTGTTATAAACATCTCATCGTTCTAACGAGTCACTGCCACAAGTGGCAATAATCAACTTAAACCAGCTGTTCATGGCTGCTTGGGTTTAACTGCACTAAACTTTTGCAGTAATGAATGCACCACAACTGAACATTTATTGTGGTGAGGTAGGCCACTGTTTAACTGTGGTGAAATCTTCAACAACAATGTTAATGTACCATATGCTAACAAAAATGTTTATCAACATTTATATTCATAAATACTCTTTCTGCATTGATTTATACTAATTTTTTCTGCCTGCCTCAATCCAGACATGACAAACTTGTTTATTGCCCTGCCTAAGGTGCAGGTTACATGCGAATGAGTGCTCATTATCTTTGAATCAGTACAGTAATCACAAAATTGGCTGTACATTCACACTTTGGAATGATGTCGCACTGGACCTCCTCAGTCATCTGCCATGTAATTAGCAAAAATGTAAACATGACCACTAAAAACATAAATTTAAATATTCTACTACAAAATACAGTCAACATACTATATACAGATCTTATATTTTCACAACCATTATGCCAATCTCTCTTAAAAATATCATAAAAGTTTTGTGTTCTAAATGGTCAGGAGCACCAACACGGTATACTAGCGAGGTCAATGGGTATTTGGAAGCTCACTTAAAAGTAATACTGTTTGAGTATTGCTTTCATTGGAAACAGTGCTGCCACCACTACATAGAGGACAGTTACAATGATCTGATGTGCTCTTACATTTACATGACTCTACACTCATCCTTCTACAAACTATACGTACTTACAAAAGTATTTACTTTCTCTGTTACTTACGTATAGTATTGCATCCACCCAAATATTTGATTCAAGATTTCCCAGCAAATACACATTTTAAGGCCCATTTTAGATGAAAGTGTGGCTGTCAAGGCTATAACTCAAAACAAGAAGCTGGTTGATCTTCCAAGGAGAAAACACACACATCTGCAAGAAAACTTCCCCCATGTGAGGCTTGGCACTCAACAATAGACTGTTGGGGCTAAGCTGCTTCATGCTGTATACTGGGCCAGGCTGCCTCGTGCGACTGTAACAACTGAGGCACAGGTTTCAGCAACGTTCTCAATTCTAGCTGAGTCATTCCCAGTGTGTGTATGTGCTACTCGAGAAACGTCCGAGTGACGTCATCCCCAGTATATAAGGAGACCAGAGAAGAACAGAGCAGTGAGTTTTAGAGTTACACACACGAGTAGGTCAGTGTGTCAGTGAATGCAGGACAGCTATGCATTGTAAGAAGTTTCAACAAGCATCATGAGTGATTACATCATTGTAATTAGTGCATGAGAGACAGAGAAAGTGAAGAAAGACACTAAAAGAACTGAACAAGGTTATGAGAAGTAAAATTTGTGAGTTGTGACTGCCTAGACTGTACTAACATGAGAAGAAAACTGTGTATTTGTGGTAAAATTTTAGAACAATAAGGTAATAGAAAAGTAACCGCACTGAAATTGTCATTTTGTTACATTATTTTTTACTTTGTTAATGCTGTAATGATTTAAATTAAAACAGCACATGTTTAAGATACTTTCAAGACAAATTAAATGTATATTGTGATGCTAGCCATGGTACCTAGGTAAAATTACCTTGGAGTGAGTTCTTTGGTGCTGCGCTAATAACTTGCAATATTACTAAGATAAGTGAAGCTTTTAGTTTCTGATTTTGTTCTTACTTTAGATTCTTGTTGCTTCACTGTTAATAGCTTCATTATTTCCTTAATTACATTATTATGTTTCATGTAGGGAGTTTATTTATGATCTGTGTCCCTCTCTGTCCAGTCCATGAATACCTACTGACAGTTGTTATTCTTTCAATGAATCAATAAGAAACAATATCTCCAAAGTGGTTAACCTTATAAACAGTGTGTATTTTAATAAGATGTGCATGTTTTGTATAGTGACATTTTATCTATCTCTTACAGTTCACCATTTATACAAGTTATTCAGAATAAGGAGAACTTCAGAGAATATTCACAGAAAATTCAATATATATACATTTCATTTGTCTGAGTATCCTCAAAAAAACAGCAGTTGCAACCTTCAGGTTGATTACAGGACATGATTGTGTGGCAAAACATTTAAACAGAACTGGGATATATTCTTCACCACTCTGTCCTCTATGTGATCTGCAAGAGGAAATGGATCGAGACCACCTTAAAATATGCCCAGCCACTTCTAGTGCCCCATCCATCAGTGAAAAATATTGGAGAGCAAGAGGATTAATGACTTCATTGTCAGAAATCCAGCATTATGTTGTTGTTGTAGTGTTTAACGCCCACTTTTACTACTACGGCACCGCAGGCGGTGACACTGATGATACATGAAGATGGAGCACCGGTGGAATGAGATGGCGGGGGAAACCGGAGTACCCGGAGAAAACCCGCCCTGACGCCGCTTCGTCCACCACGAATACCACATGCGGGTCCCTGGGATTGAACCCGGGCCGCCTAGGTGGTAGGCGAGAATCCAGCATTAGCTAACAACAACATTTCATTTGTCATGAAAAATCTTAAAGTTATGATATTTTAACCAAAATCATTAGTCTTTTTAAGAAAGTGAAAAGTAATGAAGATTTCCAGATAAAGGGTAGTTCTGGGTGGGGGAATTTTCTTGAAAATCATGTCACACCCTGGAAGATGTTTTTCTGAATAATGCTGATGTTCACAGCCACATACAGAACACTTTCTAAAAATCTTTCTTCATCCCCTCATTTGGGTAGTGTCTCAAGACATATATTTACAGTGAAATATCAGTATAGAATTTTAGATGGAACTCAATAAGTAATAGAGGAAGTAATAAACAATAACACGTAGAGAGAGTTATATGAATGTAACACATCAGGCACCTTTATAATAGCACCTCAAGACAAATTAAAAAGGTTACTCTCTATGTTTTAAGATAAAAGTTTTCTCTAAAAACTCATCAATAATAAAATGAAAGGGATTCTGTTGGAACACTGTGACCAGATAGAACTGCAGTAGGAAGTATGTTCATTGACACTATGATGGAGCATGACTACTCCTGCGCCGCAGGAAGGCGCGGCCATTAAGTGGATACACTCTAGCCAGCAGTATGAGCGATGACGCCAGTGCAAGTCTCACTGGGGCATCTCTACCTCCTGGAAGCCTCACAAATACTGTACCCACTGCTGCTACACCGTCATCTGTGGGCTCCACTGCTATAGGACGTATGTCTCCACCAGACGTACTGGTCTGGTGCTGTTTACGTTGCTTCTTCCTGTGCGGCGACTGTGATGAACCACCAGCTGCGACGCTGGCGCTACAGGATGCTGAGTCAATATCTGGATCAAGCAGCACAGTGACGGTAGCAAACGGTCGCTTAGCCATGTGCAGCATCTCCACTACGTGGCGTCTCCTGGCACGCCGAACATCAGCTGCCTGTTTGGCTTTCCAAGCCACAACACACGCTGCTAGGAAGAGAAAGAAGCACGAAAAGAAAACAGAGAAAAACACAAAGAGATCGATATGTAATTGATCCTGACGGAAGAAGATCATGCCGTAGCTAGGCCGTGGAGACTGCCCATCTCCTGGACTCACGCCGTCGGGCTGCACGGCTGTAAGTGCGATATAGAAGCGAGTTGAGCCCAGTTCGTGCTTGTCTTGTGGCAGAGTCAACACCAGTCTGTCACGAAGGTTGCGGACGACCAGAAATGTGTTTCTTTGTGTGACAGTAACAAATGTGGTGAGCCCTTGAGCTTCACGTTCCATCACTTTGTATGTGACGACTTCAGACACTGAGAGGGAACCATTGAGATCATTACCAGAGGCACTCATCTGCACTGTCGTGTAGCGAGCTAGTGGGTCCATGTCTTCATCGATGTGTTCGTCATCCAGCCAATGCAGCTTGGGGTCCATTTCCACCTAGACACAGCATAATACATCTCATTCACCTGGGCTATCAATTCATCAATTACTTACAATTTAAAAAGGATTTACAAAGCCCTTGTACTTCAGTACAAACACATTGGAGATATGAAACAACATGCTTGTGAACAAGGTTCAGAATGTCATGGGGTACAAAGTTACTCACTCCACAGAACGTGCATGTAAAACAAGACAAACGTTGTGGATATTACATTCCAAGCAAACAGTGTGTATGTGTGTCTAATGCTCAGAACTAGATATTAAATTAATAATTGAGACGGAATATTGACTAATAGAAAATTGTTCATGTAAATATTTTTGTAAGAGTGTGTAAATTTTTAATTCTTTTAATTTGGGTGTATCAGGGACCTATTTCTTTTTGGTACTCAAGATCCAATGTCTTCTCGTCACTTTGAGTTCAACCAATGAGAACTGTTGCGCGGATGAATACATAAGAATGGCGGTGTTGCGTCATACCCACGCTCGGACTCTTTTATTATTAGCGTCGGTGAACTCAAAGGGGAAGGACGTATAATTGCTGATGGCGTGTGAACATGTGAATTGCACCCAATCTTTTAACCAGCATGGACGCTATCGAATTTTAAAAGTTAACTAGTTGAAATTGTGATAAAAAGTGTAAATAACGAATAAATGTGTTTGTAATAAAAGAACGTTGGTTTATGCATTCCATTCTTAGACCGTCGACCCTCCAGATAAGAGTAGCGTCTGCTATAACAAACTTTCCACCTTTTAGTAAAAACATTACTCCTGCTGCTATATTCACGCTGCTATATCCCTCCATTTAATTTAATAAAACCCCGTAACAAATGGCTTGCCCAACGTGGAGCGCGAATTTAGAATGGAATGCAAAATTACGAAGTGTTAACATCAAAAGGACGCCATCTCATCGTGCAGGAAAAAGACGCCATTGAACATCGTTTGATATCAACGATCCGTCAAAACATCGATACACGGAGAATCAACGTGGGAAAAACACCGGAGATCATCTGGCGAAGTCAACTACCCAGGAGACGTAAATAACTGGACGAAGAACCAGCAGAAAAAAAAGTAGGATCCAAAATTGTTGTCTTTATTTTATTTCCATTTATTAATGCTACTTAGAAGTGGCAAAGTAGCAGGACTTTCAACATTAAATGAATTAGATAAAGGAATTAAAATGTCGCGAAAAGAGATAGAAACAGGAGTGGGGGAAGGGGCAGATAGGCCTAGTTATCAGGAAGGATTAGAAGGTGAACAGGCGGAAATAAGCAAAGATCAAAGGTTAATGATGATGATGTTTGAAAGACTAGAACAGAAACTGGAACAGAATAAGGAAGAGATAGGTCAGAAAATGGAGGAAGTGAGAAAAGACTTAGAACAGAAAATGGAATTAGGTAGACAGAACTTAGAACAGCAAATGGAATTAGGTAGACAGAACTTAGAACAGCAAATGGAATTAGGTAGACAGAACCTAGAACAGAAAATAGAATTAGGAAGACAGGAGTGTAAAGAAAATATGAAAGTAATGGAAACTAATTTAAAATTAGTACATAAAAACTTAAATGAAACAAAGGAAGCCTTAGAAGCTAGGATAGAAATTGTAGGAGATAGGATGGGAAAGATAGAATCAGAGATGAGGGAGAATAAAATTGTGTTAGAAGAAGAAATTGCTAGATGTAGGGATGAAATAACAGAAAGTAATACAAGTGTAGACTGTAAGATTACAAATGTAAAAGCAGAAATAACTGAGGAATTAAGGAAAGAGATTGAGGTAGTAAAGAAAGACATTATTAATGAAACTGTAGAACAAATTGTAATTCCTAAAATTAAGACAATGAATGATGTGATGCTTTCACAACAGGATGCTATAAATGATATGAAACAAAGCCACTTAGAAATAAAGAATGATTTAAAATCAATTTGTGAAGAAATGAAAAAAAGGAAAGAAAATTTGGCTAATGTAAATGATGTTGTGAAGGCATTACAAAGACAAGATGATTTAGATGTAAGTAATGTACAAGATGAGAGTTACTTGAGTAATGTACAAAATGTTGACTCACCATACAGAGAAAGAGGTTCACAACCAAACAATGACACAACACATAACACATGTTACACCAACAGCATATTACATGAAATCACACCACCTACATTTGACGAGGAGAAGGGAGACGATCCAAAACTCTTTGTTAAAGAGATGGAAGAATACTTTAAAGTGAAAAGGATACCAAACGAGCTTAGGATGATGATAGTTAAGAAAAGCTTAAAAAACAAGGCATTAGAATGGCTCAGGTTAACACTAGCTGGTCATGAGTCTTATAGCTCATTCAGAAATTTATTCCTATCAAGGTATTGGGGCCCAGCTAAACAAAACCAAACTAGGGTAGAGCTAGCGACAGGTAGGTACGATCCAACCAAAGGGTTGTCGCTAGTAGATTATTTCATGAAAGTAGCCAACAAAGGAAAGCTATTAGACCCCAACTTGTCGGAGGCAGAACTAATTGCCAGCATAACAAGACATTTCCCAGACACAGTGAGAACAGGATTAATTGTTGCAAGGCCGGTAGATTTTGCAGATATGATAGAACTGCTGACAGCCTTCGAAACACAAAATGGTCGGCCTAATGAGCATAGACATAGGAACGGTCACCCAAACTCACCCATCCTAAACCGGAACATGGCTACGAACAACCAGAGTGAGGGAGAACATATAAATACTAGGAATACCCATGAAAGGGGGAGAGGGGCACACCATTTCCCACAACCACATAATCAGGGCGAGAGGATGGAGAACACAAGACGGCGGTACCACGACACAATACCGAATGGTGAATCGAGATATAGAACATATACATATGATCGTGGAAGACCAGGAGACCATACCCATCAAGTGAATCACATGCGATCCAGTAGGGAACATTTGAACAACCACAGACCGTCATATGACAGAGGTTCACGCCAAAGGGGCAGAGACCAATGGTACACTGGCAACATAAGACAGCAGGAAGTAGATGATGTGCCAAATAGTGCAGATGCTGCACAAAATACAGAAACAACCACCACCACCAACACTCAGGGAAATTACAACAACTAAGTTCGTCTCAACCGAGTGGACGACAAACAACAAAATCTCAGCAACTTACAATTGACATCGACACCATGATGACTACACGAAGAGGAAGATGGAGCTATTGTATACTGGACCACTGGTCATAACGAAACAGCTGGGTGACCACACGTATGAGCTACAGAATACAAATGGCAAGTTGGTAGGAAGATACCATAAAAATAAATTGAAGCCATACAAAGAAAGGACCAAATAGTCTTTGTCAACAAATGTGTAAGGCAGGAGTAGTAGAGATGAAAGAAGATAACAATTTTTGATGGGTTACTTATAGGAAATTATGTTCAGAATAGGATTACAACAAGGAAGAAGATCAACATAGTCATTGGCTATATCGACCACAAAGAGCATTGTTAACAAAAAACAGACGAGGACACTGATTGTCATTAAATAAATGAATCATAGCGTCGGAAGATATGTTTTTGACATAAGGATGTCAGGGACAAAAATAAAAATGAATCAATTATGATGAAAAAGATATAATATTTCGACACAAAGATGTCGAGGGTAAATGGAGAAGAAAGATAATACAATTACAGAATAATTGTAACTATAGAAGTTTTCTCTTATAGAAATAAGAGATAAAGAAATGACAATTAGTGAAATGAGGAAAACCATAACCAGAAAAACAATGCCCATGAATTGAGATGAATATAGCCAATGCTAAGCTCGAAGAAATGTTGAACCAAACAACAATGAATAATAACCCAATCAAGAAAATTAGTACCATTAGTGACATCAGAGTTTAAGAACCAACTCAATAACCTGCCTATACATAAGCTCATAAGACAAAGAAGGCAAAGAACTGAATAAAACATTGCCATAAACATGATTATAATCATTAGCTCAAAATTTGTATCCTATTTTTCTCTCCTCATAGCAATGAATACAAGTCAAAAACCACATGATAAACCATGATACATTTAAATTATATTCGTGTCAATGTCAAATGTACAATAACTGAGTATGTGTTGTATAAGAACTGAATATGTGTTGTACAATAACTGAATATGTATTGTATGATAACTGGATATATTGTGTAATAATTGAATATGTTGAGTAATAACTAAATATGTTATGCAAAAACTGAATATGTATTGTGTAATAACTGAATATGTATTGCATAATAACAGAACATATGTGATGTGATAGCAGGATATATTGTACAATAACTGAATATGTATTGTGTAATGATTGGACATGTTGTATAGTAATCAAATGTGTTGTACAATAACTGAATATGTATTGCATAATAACAGAACATATGTGATGTGATAGCAGGATATATTGTACAATAACTGAATATGTATTGTGTAATGATTGGACATGTATAGCAATCAAATGTGTTGTACAATAACTGAATATGTATTGTGTAATAACTGAATATGTATTGCATAATAACAGAACATATGTGATGTGATAGCAGGATATATTGTGCAATAACTGAATATATATTGTGTAATAATTGGACATGCTGTGTAGTAATCAAATGTGTTGTACAATAACTGAATATGTATTGTATAATGACTGAAGGTGTATTGTATAATAACAACATATGTGATATAATAACTGGGTATATTGTACAAGGACTGAATATGTATTGCATAATAATTGGACATATTGTGTAATAACTAAATGTGTTGTACAATGACTGGATATGTATTGTATAATAACTGAATGCATTGTGTAGTAACCGAATATGTGAAACTTATAAAGATATGTTGTATTATGTCAAAACAAAGGACAAAGACAAACAGTGAAGAAGACTGAAAAAAAAAAAAAATATATATATATATATATTGTACAAAGTGATTGAATCATAGAAGTAGGGAGAAGTATTGTATTGTGTTTCAAGATTGTAAATAAGGTGACAACTTGAAAAACAAAACAAGGGGCATATGAGACGGAATATTGACTAATAGAAAATTGTTCATGTAAATATTTTTGTAAGAGTGTGTAAATTTTTAATTCTTTTAATTTGGGTGTATCAGGGACCTATTTCTTTTTGGTACTCAAGATCCAATGTCTTCTCGTCACTTTGAGTTCAACCAATGAGAACTGTTGCGCGGATGAATACATAAGAATGGCGGTGTTGCGTCATACCCACGCTCGGACTCTTTTATTATTAGCGTCGGTGAACTCAAAGGGGAAGGACGTATAATTGCTGATGGCGTGTGAACATGTGAATTGCACCCAATCTTTTAACCAGCATGGACGCTATCGAATTTTAAAAGTTAACTAGTTGAAATTGTGATAAAAAGTGTAAATAACGAATAAATGTGTTTGTAATAAAAGAACGTTGGTTTATGCATTCCATTCTTAGACCGTCGACCCTCCAGATAAGAGTAGCGTCTGCTATAACAAACTTTCCACCTTTTAGTAAAAACATTACTCCTGCTGCTATATTCACGCTGATATGTGTTGTCCATCATTTAATTTAATAAAACCCCGTAACATAATGATGATGATGATGATAATAATAATAATAAAAAAAATAAATGATGATGATATTTTATCATCTTACATTGTACAAATAAGCTCTGGTCTTTCATAACACTGTATACCATTTACTAGAGGTCACTAGTGGTGCTATACATTTTGTTACAGTCCAGTGAAGAGGGACCATGATCATGATGAAGGATAGGCACACAGATAAGCTCTGGTCTATCATAACACTGTATACCATTTACTAGAGGTCACTAGTGGTGCTATACATTTTGTTACAGTCCAGTGAAGAGGGACCATGATCATGATGAAGGATAGGCACACAGATAAGCTCTGGTCTATCATAACACTGTATACCATTTACTAGAGGTCACTAGTGGTGCTACATTTTGTTACAGTCCAGTGAAGTGGGACCATGAAGGATAGACACACAGATAAGCTCTGGTCTATCATAACACTGTATACCATTTACTAGAGGTCACTAGTGGTGCTATACATTTTGTTACAGTCCAGTGAAGTGGGACCATGAAGGATAGACACACAGATAAGCTCTGGTCTATCATAACACTGTATACCATTTACTAGAGGTCACTAGTGGTGCTATACATTTTGTTACAGCCCAGTGAAGGGGGACCATGATCATGATGAAGGATAGACACACAGATAAGCTCTGGTCTATCATAACACTGTATACCATTTACTAGGGGTCACTAGTGGTGCTATACATTTTGTTACAGTCCAGTGAAGAGGGACCATGATCATGATGAAGGATAGACACACAGATGAGCTCTGGTCTATCATAACACTGTATACCATTTACTAGAGGTCACTAGTGGTGCTATACACTTTGTTACAGTCCAGTGAAGAGGGACCATGATCATGATGAAGGATAGACACACAGATAAGCTCTGGTCTATCATAACACTGTATACCATTTACTAGAGGTCACTAGTGGTGCTATACACTTTGTTACAGTCCAGTGAAGAGGGACCATGATCATGATGAAGGATAGACACACAGATAAGCTCTGGTCCATCATAACACTGTATACCATTTACTAGAGGTCACTAGTGGTGCTATACATTTTGTTACAGTCCAGTGAAGAGGGACCATGATCATGATGAAGGATAGACACACAGATAAGCTCTGGTCTATCATAACACTGTATACCATTTACTAGAGGTCAATAGTGGTGCTATACATTTTGTTACAGTCCAGTGAAGAGGCACCATGATCATGATGAAGGATAGACACACAGATAAGCTCTGGTCTATCATAACACTGTATACCATTTACTAGAGGTCAATAGTGGTGCTATACATTTTGTTACAGTCCAGTGAAGAGGGACCATGATCATGATGAAGGATAGACACACAGATAAGCTCTGGTCTATCATAACACTGTATACCATTTACTAGAGGTCAATAGTGGTGCTATACATTTTGTTACAGTCCAGTGAAGAGGGACCATGATCATGATGAAGGATAGACACACAGATAAGCTCTGGTCTATCATAACACTGTATACCATTTACTAGAGGTCAATAGTGGTGCTATACATTTTGTTACAGTCCAGTGAAGAGGGACCATGATCATGATGAAGGATAGACACACAGATAAGCTCTGGTCCATCATAACACTGTATACCATTTACTAGAGGTCACTAGTGGTGCTATACATTTTGTTACAGTCCAGTGAAGAGGGACCATGATCATGATGAAGGATAGACACACAGATAAGCTCTGGTCCATCATAACACTGTATACCATTTACTAGAGGTCACTAGTGGTGCTATACATTTTGTTACAGTCCAGTGAAGAGGGACCATGAAGGATAGACACACAGATAAGCTCTGGTCTATCATAACACTGTATACCATTTACTAGAGATCACTAGTGGTGCTATACATTTTGTTACAGTCCAGTGAAGAGGGACCATGATCATGATGAAGGATAGACACACAGATAAGCTCTGGTCCATCATAACACTGTATACCATTTACTAGAGGTCACTAGTGGTGCTATACATTTTGTTACAGTCCAGTGAAGAGGGACCATGAAGGATAGACACACAGATAAGCTCTGGTCTATCATAACACTGTATACCATTTACTAGAGATCACTAGTGGTGCTATACATTTTGTTACAGTCCAGTGAAGAGGGACCATGATCATGATGAAGGATAGACACACAGATAAGCTCTGGTCCATCATAACACTGTATACCATTTACTAGAGGTCACTAGTGGTGCTATACATTTTGTTACAGTCCAGTGAAGAGGGACCATGATGGATAGACACACAGATAAGCTCTGGTCTATCATAACACTGTGTACCATTTACTAGAGGTCACTAGTGGTGCTATACATTTTGTTACAGTCCAGTGAAGAGGGTCCATGATCATGATGAAGGATAGACACACAGATAAGCTCTGGTCTATCATAACACTGTATACCATTTACTAGAGGTCACTAGTGGTGCTATACATTTTGTTACAGTCCAGTGAAGAGGGACCATGAAGGATAGACACACAGATAAGCTCTGGTCTATCATAACACTGTATACCATTTACTAGAGGTCACTAGTGGTGCTATACATTTTGTTACAGTCCAGTGAAGAGGGACCATGATCATGATGAAGGATAGACACACAGATAAGCTCTGGTCTATCATAGCACTGTATACCATTTACTAGAGGTCACTAGTGGTGCTATACATTTTGTTACAGTCCAGTGAAGAGGGACCATGAAGGATAGACACACAGATAAGCTCTGGTCCAGGACCTTCTAGATTAACGGACCTGACACTGCCATCTAAGTTGTACAAAAATGGCGTCGGCTGGTGGGATTTATTTCTGAGGTGTTTCCACACGCTGTTTTTCGTATTATTTTCTATGTCTTCGAGTTATTGTTTCTTATAATAATTCCTATGTAAGTTTGTCTTCATATCAGCAAAGCGAGTGTTTCAAAAGTTTTATTTGGGCAGTATAGGAACAGGAATAAATGTAATAACGTTTTGACTGTGCCGTGTGCTATCCACGTGTTCATGTTTATTGTGTTCCATCTAGGACTATGGCTACATTAGCCGTATAGTGTGGTTAATTTATCTGTTTGCAAGTACAATTTGTGTCACGATTACAGTGGTGAGAGGTTGTTGAAGAAAAACTGTTCCAGTAGTGTATATTAATGTTGCCATACTACAACCTAACCTCAAACACGACAATGCACCGTAACTGTTGCATTCCCGGATGCAAATTAAAAATCAGAAACTTTCAGTTAAAACAAAAGGTAAATTACAACATAAAGCTTCTAAATTCAGTATTTAATTACAATAAATTGCAGCGTTATGTGTATTAGTTGCCGGTGTGTATATAACATGGTGAATAGTGTGAATAGTGAAAGACAATAATTTCGAGTGAATTCAATTAGTGGCATCTGCAACACCAACAGTTTGTTTCATGTAAGTAGTATGCTGCTCATATTTGTACATTATCTTTTGTCTTTGTAATTTAAATGTGTAGCTGTAGTTTAGAAGAAATGTGTTATGTTGCTGCATGTAAAACTGTAGACTATAGCAAAGTTTGGTAAATATTTACAAAATCGTCCGCTCGAGAAAACGAATGAAACATAGTGCAATGGATGCAGTTTTTATTGCTGATTACGATCTTGTAAGTTTTATTGTGCGCTCAAGCTTCGTGTTTTATTTATGAGAAAATTTCGTACGGTCGATGAAGTGGTTTTATTTCGCTTATGCGGCGGATATTTAGCTAATAAATGTGCATAAACGAGTGTAATATATGCTACAATGATTGATTAATGCATTTACGTTGAAATGATTGCATAAACACTACCCAAATTGTAAATATTTCGATAACACAGGACCCTGTCACCCCACTCATATGCAAAACTAACCTAACCTAAGCTAACACAATGTTGCTTTACAATACTGATTTAAGATTACGTATTTCATGTATTTCATTTACAGTGCTGTTTTACGGTTATTATTTTTAATATTTCATCTGCTTTTGTGGATTCCCCCTGTAAAATAAAGTGTCCTGAAGTGCTGAGTAATATGTTGTTGCAAACTGAGTAATCAAGTTCTCAGTAATAGTGAAAGCAAAATTTCACCCTAAAGGTTTTGAATTCAGTAGGTAGCTTTAGGTCATGCTAAATGGCAGCATTTGTATATCAGCCATCCAGTATAGTATGTTTTGTGTAGGTATATAACATTCTGCACATTGTACAAATGTGAAAAACAGTGTAAACAATGATTAATAATTCTGAGTCAACTCACTGTCAACACTTCTGTTTTATTTAAGTAACATGCTGCTTGCAGTTTTGTCTATCTTCTTTGTAATTTGAGTGTGTAATGCAGTTACATAATGGCATGTAAACCTGTAGATTGCATGAATGATATTTGAGGTTATATATTTCATTGCCCATGGTTTATCGTTTAATATTAAATGTCATTCTTTTTTGTTTACTTGAGTTTATGTTTAAGACAGTGTTTTTGTGTTTAACACAGCCCATATTCACAAAATAGGCGTGTTATTACACCACATTTTTATTTTACTGCGTTGAAATCGTAGCCTGTAGACGAGTTGTTTACAAGTAGTTCCCACCACTTTGGCCGCCATCTTGAATTACAGTGTCAGGTCCGGTATTTAGGAGGTCCTGTCTGGTCTATCATAACTCTGTATACCATTTACTAGAGGTCACTAGTGGTGCTATACATTTTGTTACAGTCCAGTGAAGAGGGACCATGATCATGATGGATAGACACACAGATAAGCTCTGGTCTATCATAGCACTGTATACCATTTACTAGAGGTCAATAGTGGTGCTATACATTTTGTTACAGTCCAGTGAAGAGGCACCATGATCATGATGGATAGACACACAGATAAGCTCTGGTCTATCATAACACTGTATGCCATTTACTAGAGGTCACTAGTGGTGCTATACATTTTGTTACAGTCCAGTGAAGGGGGACCATGAGGGATAGACACACAGATAAGCTCTGGTCTATCATAACACTGTATACCATTTACTAGAGGTCACTAGTGGTGCTATACATTTTGTTACAGTCCAGTGAAGAGGGACCATGATCATGATGAAGGATAGACACACAGATAAGCTCTGGTCTATCATAACACTGTATGCCATTTACTAGAGGTCACTAGTGGTGCTATACATTTTGTTACAGTCCAGTGAAGAGGAACCATGATCATGATGAAGGTTGGAATTGGGCACCAGGTCCAAAATGTTAGTAATGTTAATGTCCAAATAAGTTAGCAGGCTGTGAATGTTTTTCAGACAATTTTCTGATCCTTGGATTTAAAAAACTGAGAATCTTTGGACTATAAATATCTTATAAATTTATATTTCACTCACCATGTGGGCACCTGTAGATGCGTTGACATTGACAACAAAGGTGTCATCAAAGGGACTAAGGAAGAGATCCAGGGCTCCTTGAGTAACATCAACTATCACTCGAATATCAACATTCATGAAACGAGGTTGTACTGCGAAGAACACCGTCTGTCCTGGATACAGAGGTTTAGGTTTCATCTTGCACTCCTCTGTAAACAATTACAATCAATCAGCCATGAGTCTTTTGTTTTGCATGTTTGCATTACAGGGTATAAAGTCCAAAATGTACTTAAAATCAGGCAAGTACTGATGGACGTATGAGGTGGTTGGTATTAATAGGGCACATAAGAAAAATTCGGATGTGTTACATCCATATGACTTTCTCTGTCCATTCTTCAACATACTATTGAGGAAAGGGTGGGAAAAGCAGAAAGTAACATTTGACATGCATCACATCATGTTTCCATATCCCTGTCACTTAATTCATTTATGGTGGTGGGCCTGTATGGACGATAACCCTCATCTTTCACCCAACAGCGCAACGAGGTTCTTGCGATCTGCATTTCCACCGATCGTTTCCCTGTTGATTTCTTTGGCAAACACTCCAATGATTAAGATAGAAGATTGCTAACATGACTGCAATAATTTTTAGGTCTTCCACTGCATTTTGCAGCCAATACAGAGCCAGTTGAAAAAGTCCTCTTTTCCAGTTTTCAGAGATTGGCTTTACTAAGAGCTGCTTTATTGAAACGAAGAAAAAGTTTTCACTGATTTCTTCGTATGTTTCGCCAGTTCATTCTTTCTCATGTACCCACACACTAACAATGAGATGTTCCTCAATCGAATATTTGCTTTTATCAGCCATTGCTTACAACACAAATAGCGTTTCACATCGACATCAACTATAATCTGCAAAAAAATCTGGCTTGCCACTATAACATAAGAATGCCCTCGCTCTATCGGAAAATTGACAAACTAATGCAACAAAAAACATATGAAGCAGAAAAATATCCCTCTCAACACATGAACAGTTTTTAATTAGTTTTTGGTTTCGGAAAGTGAGTTATTTCAATATAAACATTACCCGATTGTGACTTTTGGAACAGCTTTTTTAGGTTAGCTAAGAGAAATATCATAACATGTTAGCCAACAATATGCTAGCTAACAATTTCCTACAAAAGCTTGATGAAACACAAAGTTAGGTGAAATCAGCTCTGTGTACAAACAATTGTCAATTACTTACCTAGTAGTTTGGTATCAAAGCAGAACTTATTTTCGAAGGTCATCTGACGATAACACTGATGTCCTCCTGTTGGGGTCCCCATGTAGGAGTCTCGACACTTGGAACACTGCAGTTTCCAACACTGTTGATTGGAGTTCTTGTTAGGACTGTTCTGGCACGCCACATCGCTTTCTGTGTTGTTCTGACAGTTACACTTCTCTCCAGTGACAGCGTCGCACCTGTCTCCATGCCCGTGGCACTCACACCTAAACAGAAGGTCCACTCACTAGGTATGTGGAATATCTACGTACATAGTGAGGCACACGTCAATGGAAGGTCAGGGGCAAGCTACCTGGCAGACACTGCACATGCTCAAGTTTAGGTTGCCTGCCTCATTGAACTGTTCCTGAACATGTGACAATGAGTGAGGCACGGCAAAGGGTTTCTGACATTATTCACAAGGCTTCTTGCATATTTGTAGAGGCTCCAGAAAAGGTGAAGTTCGAGAACACTCATATAAGGAGGTGAGGCGAGAGAGGAGTGAGTTAGTAGTAGTTAATTAAGGAAGTTGAAGCTATTAACAGTGAAGCAACAAGATTCTACAGTAAAAACAAATTAGAAACTAAAAACTTCACTTATCTTAGAAATATTGCAAGTTCTTGGTGCAAAGCTAACTAAAGTTTCGAGTTGACTCCAACTCATTCTCATACTTTTATAAAGACACTAACTAATCGGAGTACGGATCTAGCAGTGGAACAGAGCGGACGTATAATGAAGGAAGCTCCCGTGGCTGAGGAGAAAAAGGAGTTAAGTGACATGGCAGCTAAAGAGCAGATAAACCAAACAGTTTTAGTAAGAGATAAAGGACTGGCAGAGAGATTCAGACAAGAGTGGATGAAATACAATAGGGAAACAAAGAAATGGATACATTAAAACTTAAAAAGAAGACTGGAAAGAATGGAACACAAAAGCAGAAAATACAATGTAGTGATTTCAGGAGTTGAAGGAAAACGTGGAGTGGGAGTACATCAGGATTTAAGAGATCTACTAGTGAACAAATTGGAAATACATCTGAGAGGCTACGAGGTTTGCAATGCATTCAGAATCAGCAAAATACCAGGGAAAAGAAATATTCTTGTCAAGTTCACAAACACGCAAATGGCTATAGAAGTACTAAAACAGGCAAGAAAATTGAGAGGATCAACAAGGATATAACATATTCACAAAGGGTGCAAATGAAGGAGCTAATTAATCAAAGAAGACTAGCAAGAAATGAAGGCAAGAGGGTATACATTAAAAACTTTGAGCTGTACGCAGTTGACCAGGCAGCAGAGAGGAAGAACAGACCAAGTGACGGGCAGAGGCAGGATCAGCAGTCATTGCACGAAGGAAGACACAGACATGACCAAGCATCAGCAAGAAATATCATAGAACAGACGACTACTCAGAAACTTGCTACACGTATGGTTTCAGTAACAAGTGCATTGAAGTCAAAGTCAAGGGTGAACAAAACACAAGGTGACGAAATGGTAGGATGTGGCATGCATAAGAAACAGGGGTAAGAGCCAAGGCGGGGATGACAACATTGGACAATAGGGAGCACAGAGAGGAAGCGATATCAGTGAGGGTGAGGGGGAAACGGAGAACTGGGCAGGAGAAAAAGAAAGAAAGGGATATTTCGCTGAGAGTAACAAGGTTTAAAAAATGGTTGGATAATGCATAAATGAGGAAGAAGGGGGTTTTTATACACAGTGAAAGTTAGGTTATAGTGAAGTACTGAAATGAAAATTAAGGAAGTGTACAATGTAAACTGATGAGTAGAAGTTATGAGTGAAGCTGATAAGAAAAGTTGAGAAAGAGGGAAAGGAACAGCGGTGGGAGATGAAAGAAAAACAGAAATAACAATTTAAGGGAGCAGGACAAGATTAATTAAAAGGTAAACATGTGTAAATTGGAGAAAGGGGAAGGGTTACTATACACAATATAACCAGGATGTTTCAGCTCTATGGGACCTGAGGATAAATTCTAAGTACTCCAAATAGAGGCAAGCAGTAATATGTGTAATGTTTATGTAAACAAATGAAATTAATAATAAATTCATTCATTCGCTAACTAATTTTGGCCAGAGAAAAGAGACCTGCAAACAATATGTCACTCAACTTATCCATGAAAGAAGTGCAACTTACGGGCGACAAGCTGCTCGATGGTCCTCGGTTCCTCTAAAGTTTCCAACTATGCATTCTTCACACTTTTCTCCAGTCGTACGATTGCTGCAACCTATACACTTGGCGTGAGTGGTTGGCCCTTCAACCAAGAACTCCTCCAGCTTGGCTAAAGGAATCTGCGTCAGAGGCACCTCGGATGCAGACATCAATATCTGTTGGTAAAGTCTGACTGTTAGCAACAAGTGTATCATATCTGACAGTAAATGTGTTATAAGATTTGTGTTACTTACGGGTATCGACGCAGTGGCCATGCTCTCATTGATACAGATGTGGGTGTGTCCATTGCAATATTCTATACATGGGACACACTGTCCGTTGTTGGTGGGGTCCCCTACAAACAGCGGCTTGCATTTCTCACATTGATTACCCTGAAAAACATTAATTTAATCATTACTCAACATTGCTACTAACTTGACAAAACTATTTTTATCAATGTATTCTTCTACAGTGCCACATACACAAGTCTGTAAACCTATAGAAAACAGAATAGAATCTTTGTGATCACAAAATGCTTACAAGTGTGAGCCAAAGCTTGTAAACTGGTGACTCATTAGAAATCATTAGATATATACATGCTTAGCAGTTTTATACATGGCACCTGTACACTAATATTCAAAATGTTAATAAGTATTTAAAATATTTAAAGGTGAAATTATCTTAATTCTAATTAGGTACCTCTTAACAAATTTATAATTAATAAGGAAGGTAGAACCAGGACTGCAAAATTCATTGCCAGTAGCTAGGATTTGAAACATGGATCTTCTGCTACCTGTACAGCTGCTCTAACCACTGAGCTACTGGGGCAACTTGCCAGTATGACTTTAAATTTCCCAACTGATTTGTATTTTCCTGGAACACCACAAGGGATCTCACATCTGAGATAAATACCCCAAGGGCAACTTGCAGTCGTAAGTACTTTATGTCCTGGGTTTACTGCTGGTGTTTTAAACACACAAGCTGTGTGTGAGCATGTGCCAACACGGTTCTGTGTTTAAGAACACCAGCAGAAGCTGGATGGCTTAAAAAAATAACTTGGAAAAATAGTGATTCCATTTGTGTTGTCCATAAATTCTTTAACGAAAATAGCTTTCATGTAATATATAAAATAAATAAAAATAATAAAATATATAATAATATTTCTTTAAATTGCGTAAGCTTTCAAGGCCGGTGTCATAAAATACAAAATTATTATAGTTGAGACTAGCAAAGTATTACGGTCACACCACTGAGGATGTTCGACACAGCTTCGAATGAAACGTCTGGAAGGAGATTTTCCACTGGACCACGGCCCACAAGCCCAGATAATCATTTTGCATTTTAATATTTCTTTAACTCTTTTTTTAAACAGACTAGGGATTTATTGTGGATTTAAAGTTTGAATTACTGTAACATTCATTGTATTCACCAGATTTGGCTCCCAGTACCTTATCTTTATTCCTTCTTTCTTCTTTCCCTGATTACCCTTCCTTTATGTAGGACTTACACCCCCTAGAACTTACAGTGCCTAGGGTCAGACGCCTGTCGGGGAGCAGAGGGACCTCTCGACCAGACAGAGTGAAGATCTGGAAGTATGAGAATGAGGAAGTGATTACCCTTCCCTTATGTAGGACTTACAGTGCCTAGGACTTACAGTGCCTAGGGTCAGACGCCTGTCGGGGAGTAGAGGAACCTCTGGACCAGACAGAGTGAAGATCTGGAAGCAGGTGGTCAGCCAAGCACCAGGTATGATAGTGAGGAAGAGGATGATATGAAATGCAGGCGAAATGGATGATTAGAAGGGTGATAATGGAGCAATTGGCAGAATGAATAGCGGGGGAAACCGGAGAATCCAGAGAAAACCTGCCCAGACACCGCTTCGTCCACCACGAATACCACATGCGGGTCCCGCCTATGTGGTAGGCGAGTGTTATTTTTATTCCCAAACTTGAAAAATGGCTTGCTGGAAAATGATTCATATCTAACAAGGATATGAATATTCTACTTTTTAGAGGGCTTAGAACAGTTGGAGAAATACTGGGAAAAGTTTATCCAGCTGAAAGGTGATTATGTTGAAAAATAATAAAAAAACAATGTAGCAAAAATAATATGCTTTTTATGTTTTTCTAAGGACTAGTTACCTTGGTGTTGTTATGACATTCGTAGCACTGGTCCAATTTATCAGGCCCAGCACAGTTGGCATGTCCGTTACACTGACACTGGATGCTGCAATTGGCTCCAACGTACCCAAAGTCACATTTACACACGTTTGGCTCGATACACAGCCCTCGTACACATCCTTGGCTACACACTGGCACGCACATGCTCTTCTCAAGTTTGTATCCTGGTCCGCAGACGCACTTGAAGCCCTCGTCGAGGTCCAAGCACTGTTCTGATTTGTTGTCGCATGTGTGGTGGTTGTTGAGACACTCGTTCTCCATGGGACAGCCGACATAGTGCCAACTAAACATGGGGAACACGCCACTCTGTTCCTTGCGACTCGAGTCGTTCCAACTCACTGTACTTGATGAGTTGTTCATTGATGTGTTACCTAAAATGGGCAACAATTTATCAAACTAGCAACAGTGAACAAACACAGAGACCATAAGATTATAATAAGAATTAATCTAATATCTCTAAACGAGCAATTCTTGTATATATATATATACTTCACGTATCTTGGGATGGCTCAAACAATTTGGATCCAAACAATTACAACAGGGACCGCGGACTTCAACTAAGCCCTGCCTGGACAATAGCCATGAAACACATCCACAACAGCAACTACAGTGATTCTGGACCAAGTACTGACCCTCAAGAAAACACTGTGGCCGGTGACAAACAGCTCGAAACAGCAGGCCCAATCACAAATCGTCACCTGCTCATTGGCCAGGGCAACGCAACCCCCTCCCACCTAACATTGTATATATATATATATATATATATATGGGGAGCGGAAAGCTAACAGTCATTTTTCCATGATTCATTCATCACTCGCTCAGCGGCTTGCGTCAAGTACGCTTCGTCTTCCATGATATTGGAGCTAGGAGTGCTTGATCTTCTCACCAGGGGGCAGCAGGAGTACAATTACAGCATCGTGGTGGAGCAAAGAAGAACTTCATAGCCAGGCCACAGCACAAGTTTCCGCGATCACGCTGCAAGAAGTTTGGAAAGCAAACTGCAGCATGTCGCATCAATCCTCAACAGCGCTTCTATCACGCTGCAAGAAGTTTGGAAAGCAAACTGCAGCGTGTCGCATCAATCCTCAACAGCGCTTCTTCTTCTACATCGATCCTGCACTCGGAGGGGTGCGCACATTAATAAGAGTCAGGTAACTATTCCCGACAGACAAACTGACTGATGGACCACGAGACAACGGGCTTGCAAGGCCGCAGCCAAAGGTAAGGACCCCTGGTCCAATACCTCAAGCCAAAATGGCTTGCATAGGCGCCTCCTCCTCTAAGGAGGGGGTCGGGTCTGCTACAAGCAGCCGGAGGGTAACCGTGCCGACTGTCTTTAATACCAGACCAAGACCACTCGACCAAAAACCTGGGACTAGCTCCCAACCATCCCCACCTGAAGTGGCAGAACCTGCAGCTAAGAGACTTAAGGGGTCCAAACGTAAGGGTTTGGCCCCTCAACGGGTAGTTCAACCTACCATAGGCACCGTACCAAGCAACCCACACCTCCCGCTGTCTGAGACAGAGTCCGAGGAGGACGACACCGCGCAAGACGACGGCTTCACCGTCGTTGAGCGCAGGAGGAAGAGAAAATCCTCCAACACAAGTCTGCATCCCCCACACGGGGCCGAAGAACCACCCTTAACCAAGAAGGGCCCTAAGATTCCGCCTATAATAGCGGATTCTTTCAAGAATCATATCAAGGTCATGAAGCTACTTGCGGCCAAATTGGTCAAGGGCTTTGAGGCTCAAAGAAAACCAAGAAAGGTTCATATCCGAACCTACACGTCAAAGGACTTCGAAAGGGCTAAGCAAGTCCTAAGAGAGGAGCAGATACATTTCTACTCCTACTCACTCCAGCATCCCAACGTCGAAAGACGCATAATCAGGGGACTCTCCTCTGAGCGTACACCAGAGGAAATTACACAGGCTCTCCTAGAAGAGCATGGTATCAGAATCTCAGCTGCAGTGCAGCTGAGAAAGACCATTTGAACCGAGGAGGGGTCCAAAAAAGTACCCATGCCACTATATTTGGTAGTGGTGGATAAAGTCCTGGACCAACAAATACAGCCAATAGATGCTGTGCGCACCTTGTTCCACACTGTAGTCAAGGTGGAGCGATTTTACGGGCAAGATGGCCCAGCCCAATGCCGCAGATGCATGGGTTTTCACCACTCCAGCCAAGCATGTGAACGAAAGCTTGCATGCTTACGCTGTGCAGGAGAACACCTTGTCGCAAATTGCGACAAAGAAGAAAAAGAGTGTACCAATTGCCACAAACCCCATGTAAGTGTATACAAGGGGTGTGAAGTGCGGAAAAAAATCATTGATAGCCGCCGCGGTCCTAAAAATGCGGCACCAGTCTGCGCAGGGGTGAGCTTTGCCGCCGCCCTAAACGAGGCTGAGAAAATTGTGCAGCAGACTGAAACTGCACAAACCACACCTGCACAGGCACAAAATGTGCAAACTGCACCAGCCATCAGCGTGGAGGAGAGTGTAGCTCCACCTCCACGCCCCTCTCGCGAAAAGCGAGAGAGGAAACAAAGAAAGGCTGAAAGACAGCGCTCAGCTCTACTTGAGCAAATGACTGCGTCTGATGCAGTCACCATTACTGCCGAGGTACCCACCCCGGCCCCAACCTAACATGCCCAACCTGCATGCACCACTCCATTGTCCCCATTGGCGCCACTCGGAAGCCCTATATCCTCGGCAGACCTTGAGAAATTTAGAACCCTGTCCAATTGGTTCGGGGATATGATTAAACGGACACTTCCCATTCTGAGGAGGTGTATGCAGACCATAACGGACGCCAATGTTGACGTCCTACAAAACACCAGATCCTGCTGCAAACACTAGAGCAGCTGTTCCCTAGATCCTCCCAGTAATGGCCTACCGTGTTGTGCGTAGACCATTACGCGCCGCTTTCTGGAATGCCAATGGCGTAAGGGAACAATGTCCTGGCATTCTGGAATTTGTACAATCCTACGGGATCGACATCCTCTTGGTGATCGAAACACACCTGCATGCTGGTATAAATTTCTCGCTGCCTAGTTACGTCGCCCATCGGTCTGATCGGGTTGGCCGACAGGGCGGTGGTACAGCTATCTTCATCAAAAGCATCATCACCCATACACCTTTTCCTCTTCCTGCCCTTCAACATGTGGAGGCTACTGCCATTAGGCTTGCCATTGGTGGTGTGGACACATTGTTGATTGCGGCTTATGACCCTCCAGATCATCGCTTCTATGAAGCAGATTACACCACTCTCCTCAACCTACACCCAGTAGTCTGCATCGCTGGAGATCTCAATGCGAAGCATGTGCTCTGGTACAGTTGCACTAGCAACCAGAGGGGGCGCGGGCTCTACCGCCTCATCAGTGGAGACCCAAACCTTGTCGCGCACGGCCGAGAGGTCCTACATTCCATCTGGCCCGCGGCAGGCCTGTCTTAGACATCATGATCACCAAGAACATGCCATTACACTTCGACCTCTCAGCAGTAAATGAGCTGGACTCTGACCACGACCCTGTCGTGGTAGATTCCAGAGCAGCCATGCCAGCTCTGTTAAACTCAGACTGGACATTTGAGACCGACTGGGATGCAGCAGTCCTAGAACTTAACCGTTCCGTCGACCCTCGACCTCGCATCGATGATATCGAGGCGTTGGAAGAGGCAGCGTCGGACTTTTCCCACCAGATCCTAAATGCGGTACGCGCACATACTCACCGCATTCCCACCAACACCCCAGATCCTCGAACCTTACCCATAGAACTCCGACAGTTGATAAAAGCCAAGGCAACTGTTCTGAAGCTATGGCAGCGTTTCCGCCATCCCAGGATAGGAGCAGTTTACCAGAGGTTCAAATCCCTCGTAAGGCGACTGCTCCGTGCGCATAGAACATCAGCCTGGGAAAACACATTACAAACTGTAAACCTTCAAGAAAAGAAACCCTGGCGGATTATTAGGGCCTTGAGGAAGGACAAGACCCAATACCAGCATCCCTTGCACGGCACTCGTGGGTGGCTCACTTTTGAGCCAGACGAGAAAGCCACTGTGTTCGCGGACCACCTTGAGGTACAGTTCGAACCCCGGGAGGACCCGCAAGACGAAGACTTCACTGAACTAGTGGATGCAACCGTGGATTACCTCTATGAGGAACCGCGGCGGCTACACGAGGTGATCCAACTTCCCATAATCACCCCGAAAGCAGTGATTTCCGAAATCCAAAGTCTGAATCCCAACAAATCCCCTGGGCATGACGGCGTCACGGCGCTCATGCTCCAGCACCTACCCAAAGGGGCTGTGGTCCGCTTGACCCGGATCTTCAATGCATGCCTTCATCTTCGTCACTTTCCGGTTTTCTGGAAGGAGGCGAGGGTGGTGTGTATATTGAAACCGAGCAAGAACCCAGTCTTTCCCAACAACTACCGTTCCATCAGCATTCTCCCAATCGTCTCAAAAGTTTTTGAGCGGTTGCTCCTTACCCGCCTAATACCTCTTTTTGAGGAGAGGCAACTCCTACCGGATCACCAGTTTGGTTTTCGTCGGGGTCATTCCACGACCATGCAGTTGCTGCGTGTGACCGAGATGGTATCCCTGGGTTTCCAGGAAAACATCAAGAGCATAGCGGTGCTGCTGGACGTGGAGAAGGCTTTCACCACAACTTGGCACCAAGGCCTACTGTACAAACTAAAGCAGGCAAATATCCCTCCTCCATATCTCACTTTAATTAGCAGTTTCCTTCGGGACCGCACTTTCAGAGTGAAAGTGGAAGGAAAACTCTCTACAATAAGACAAATAGCAGCAGGAGTCCCAGAGGGCAGTGTACTCTCCCCGCTACTCTTCGCAGCTTACATGTCCGACTTCGCCATGGAACAACATACTGTGACATGCCAGTATGCGGACGACGTCCTCATCATGGCACAAAATAAAAATGTGAGATATTGCCTCCCTCCCCTTCAACGACAACTCGACGCCGTCGACCGTTGGAATGAGAAGTGGAGAATGGCTATTAGTCCGGGGAAAAGCTCCGCTGTCCTTCTTGGTAAGGTTTGCCATTGGCGACCGGAACGGTCTCTTCGGCTTAGGTGGAGAAATATCCCATGGGTAACCTTCGCCAAATATTTAGGCGTTCTCCTCGATCGCGGGCTAACATACGCCCCACACGTCTGCACAAAGGCCAAACTTGGTCACGCTGCGCTCAGACAGCTCTACCCTATCCTGAGATCTACCATGCCACACCACCTTAAATTAAGGATTTATCGGGCAATCATTCCGCCACTGATCCTATACGGCTGTGAAGCCTGGGGATCGGCAGCACCATCTACCATGCGCAAACTGCAATCAGTGCAGAACAGGGCGCTAAGAATGATATATAATACCAGACGTAGATTCCCGTCTTACATCCTCCACATCCAACCAGGACTTCCCTACATCATAGACTTGGTAAGGGAGCGATCCCGAACAATGCACTCAAAACTAAACTCCCACGCCAATCAGCTGGTACGGGCATTAGGTCAATATGACCACACAGCACCTTGAAGAAGGAAAAGTTACCGCCTACCCAAGGATGTCCTTGGATAAGGGTAATGCCACTCCCATCTTCTAAGACATCATTACCCCAACACCTATTCCTGCCCCCTTTCTGAATCCTAAAATAGGCATTCAGAAAGAAACCATTGCCAAGGACACAAAAGCATGACAACACAAAGACAACTCCAATACCGCACAGATAAAGTCGCACTAGCGGCTAGGTGCTGTGCAAACACGACATCCCGTACAGGAGAACCTGTATGACCTGAACTCGGTCGCTGGGTCGCTGGTCACAGTCATTTTTCATTCTGACGAAGGCCATAGAGTCTACAATGGCCAAAAGCTCAATGTTTTTAAACCACACACGGCTGATCACCCGTGAAGCTGTAATAGATGATGATGATATATCATATCATATGATATGATAGTGTCTAAGAGTGAAAATTGTATACTTAGTGCAACACACCCAACACCCAAGTGAACAAGAGAACACACATACCTGTGACGGAGAACTCCTGGAAGTACAGCACGTCACACGTGGAGTGCGCTGGACCAGTGGCTGGACTGTCCAGAGAACCCTCGGTGCATACTCCTTGTCCTGTGCTGTTACCTACATTCAACGCACACCATCTGTCAACAATACACTTTATTATCAGGTTTTGTTTTCAGCGTTTAGTTGCAGCTAGGGCACTTAGCTACTTTTTTTTTCTTTTTCTTTAAATAACACTACGTTGATGGGAAAAAATCTTAAAAATATTAGCAATTTTCATATCTAGCTCAAGCCTAGAATAAGAGGGTTCATCAAACATTGATATCAATACAGAAAACTTAGCACTGGAAAGAAAGTACCTCATGATATGGCAGATATAAAATTTAATGGTAGGTGATAGCTGACACGACCGCCTCCATAGCGCAGTTAGTAGTGCGCTTGCCTCTGGCGCGGGGGACCTGGGTTCGATCCCCGGTACCAGCATGGGGAGGTCTGGCAAGGGGTGCACTCAGCCTCGTTAGGTCCAGGGGGAACCAATTGAGGAGCTACTTGATGGAGAAGTAGCGACCCCAGGTCGAGAAGGCCGTGTAACTGGCTGAGATGGCTTGGGGCGGTGACCACGTTCCTCCCTCCAGTACTGCACCCCAACAATGACGCCTGTAGTGGGCAGAGGTGGGTGGCAAGCCTGCGCCCTTCATGGGCTGTTGCACTAGGGGTTTAGTTTAGCTTTAGACAGCTCACCACTTTTTCCTGTTGTATGACTACATTGTGGGTGTAACATGATATTCACATGACCGACTTTACAGGGTAATTTCACCCTGACAAGCTCTTCCTCTCGTCCACTATCACATTCTGTGTCTGCTACAAATCCACATTATTAACTGTACAAAAGGTGTACCAAGCAGCATAGCTCTCTATGGGTTTTAAATACAGAACATGTTAATAAGCTGAATGTGCAGATGGTCAGCTACGACTTCTGGAACTGGAATAAGGGAGACTGGGCAACCTGAGGACTTAGGCCACCTGCTAACACCCGCATACAAAATGTATATATAACAATGGAAAAGGTACAACATAGAGGCAAATGCCACATCACATCTATCCCAGTAATTTCCTGTTTTGAATAAATAATTTTATACCAATTCCTATTTTCATACAAGAAGGGCCAAACCAATTATTATGAAACCCGGTGTACTAGGCCCCACTTACCAAGAAAGAAAACAAAAATGCTGATGTGTTACACTCACATGACCTTCTCTGCTCACTCTTGTACAGACTATTCTTACAAACACTTATCCTCATGTCTACTTCATATTAATAAACATTTCTACAAATTGTTTTATTACATATTTCTTTATAGACACACTACGAATATGAAAATACAGTAGTCAGTAGACTTAAGTGATAGTCAAATGTTTTAAGAACTGGTCGATACATGATGTCTTTAAAATTATTCTTTTTGAACGGCCAGGAGAAAAGAAATACAAAAAATATATAATGACTTCCATTTGAAAAAATCTGATGTGCTGCACTCACATGGCTTTCTCTACTCTTATACTAAATATTCTTACAAACTCTTATTCCTATATCTTCTTCATGTTGGTCGAGATTCGCATTTGCAGAAATTATTTTATTGGTGATTTTCTTGTAGGTCCACGGGTAATATGAGAATACAGTAGGCTTTGAGCGATGTTGATGACAAATGTTTTAAAGCTTTGAAATTTTATTCTCTTTGTACTACCAAGAGATAAAAAAGTGAATAATAAACTATCAGTTTGACTATTCCAAAACTTACACAAATAACAAGGAATATCTCCGAAGTGGTTTACTCCACAAAAAGATGCATTTGGACATAACTTGTGTGTTTTAATGAGATGTACATTTTTATATACTCCAGCATATATTTGTATATTTTGCATATATTTTTTTGCCAACTCTAGGAAACAATTGGCACTTATACAGCTACATTTGTAGATTAAAAACTCAAAAAAGTTTTATAACCATGACTTAAGAATTAAAACAGAGAATCAATATAACAAATTTAACAGAGTCAAGGCTTCACGGGTGCTCACCCATGTAAGATTTAGAAACATTGAGCTTTCAGCCATTGTAGACTCCATGCCCTTCATCAGAATCAAAAGAATGACTGTGCTCTGCTCTCCATATATATATATATATATACTATTGTTAGGTGGGAGGGGGTTGCGCTGCCTTGGCCAATGAGCGGGTGACGATTTGTGATTGGGCCTACTGTTTTGGGCTATGTTTGTCACTGGCCACAGTGTTTTCTCGAGGGTACATACTTGGTCCGGAATCACTATAGTTGCTGTTGTGGATACCAGTAATAATGGAAGTCGTGGTGCCCAAGTGTTAGTTGAAATGCAACTCGAACAAAGCAACCCTGTCATTAGCTCATAAGATACTCAAGAGCAAGCCGTAGAAATAATTACCAGAACTATTCACCATGCGACCGAAAAACATGTTCCCTTAACTAGACCAATGAATAGGGCAACCATGCAGTTCCCTTGGGCTGTAAGACAGGCGATGAAAGGACCGAAACAGGGCCAGGCGCAAATGGCAGCGTACTCAAAATCTAATACACCGAAACGAATACGACAACCTCAAAGTCACAGCCAATATACTAAGGCTGAACACTTAAGGGGACAATGGAACGCCACACTGGAGGACATTGATCCACAAAACCGAACAGTGTGGCGTATAGTGAAGTGCCTGACACGCACTCGCACAAACATACCGCTCCTACATATTGATAGGCAAATAGCCAAAACGCCAACACAAAAAGCAGAAGCTTTTGCGGACACACTTGAACAGGTATTCCAACTGAATGCTGACCAGTGCGACAGACATTTCGCAGCAGCAACGGAAGACCAAATCACTGAAATAGGGAATATCCCAACACACAATAAACTCCGAAAGACCAGTGCAGGGGAAATCAAGTGGCTAATTGCACACTTCCCTACACATAAGGCTCCAGGACCTATGCAAACTAAATCAACAACTGGATTCAGAATACCTCAAAATCTGTACTTCTTTGGCTGACCATGAAAATACCTATGAAAAATATTGGAGTTCAAGAAGACTAATGAGTTTACTGTTAAACGTCTGGCATTAGAAAACATTTTTTGTATAGAACGATTTGGTCCAACTCTTACAGTTTATCAGTTATACAGGTCAAGAATAAACAGGACTACATGCACTACTGCCAGAAAATTGAAAACGTACATTACATTTGCCATAAAATATCTTAGATATATGGCACTTTAATCAAAATTGTTAAGAGCCATTTTGAAAAGAATAAACATTTCCGAAATATTTTCTACGTAAAGGGTAGTTTAGGGTGAAGGAATTTTCTTCAAAATCTTCATGTCATATCCTTGAAAGATATTAAACTAAAATACCAACTTTGGTATTTAACCCACTTTTTGTCTTGAGTAATGCTGTACAAAAAACACCCGCCTGCACCCCCACCCACCCACCCCCACACCACGCATGCACACACACATGCACACACACACACACGCATGGACACACACACACATGCGCACGCACACATGCACACAGAGCTTTTTCTAATAATATTATTTTTTAATTCAGGGGTCTCAAAATATATGTTTCTGGTAAAATCTCAACATCAACATTTTTGGATTGTATACAATACTTCCCCTACTTACTATACATAGCAGAGAAAGTAAAAAGTATTGACACTAATCTGGACAAAATTTAAACAAACATGCGACTCATGTTCTTGTTGACACTGGATAACTGCAGCAAGTGAAGGGTTGTTGTAATATACACAATTAATAGCTCTGTTGTGTGAAAGTTACCACTTAATTTAATTCTTAAATTCTAGGATGATAATTTGCAAAAGAGTAAAATGAGTGGGGCAGATACTTACCCACAATGAGCATGTTTGAGACAAATTGAACACTGTTTGTATGTGGAGCAACGTTCTGGACAGCGATCTATGTTTCCACTTCTCAACACTAGGCCACACACCCCACCAGTGCAGTACAAGGGCTGGTAACTTGGCGAGATACACTGCGTAACAGAAAGCAGCTTTTCATTACTTGCCAATGTTAGCTGTAATGTGTTACAGCATTTAACAACTCTTAGGACTGGTTTCACCAATTGATGTTAAAAATTTAACATAAAGTTCAAACTCTTTGGCTTCAGCAAGTTTTTACAGCAAATTGTTAGCTAACATCTTGTTAAGAGCAAAGACAACTGCTTTCTGATGCAACTTTGTCTGGATATCACAGCAATTAACTGCCATGTAAGTTCAGTTTCAGTTTATTCACAAAGTATCGTCAACATGATGATTACTATGGCTCAATAATTACAAGCAATGATTGTGTAGTATTGCACATAAATTGCTCTTACATATTTGATTATACACACTTTTAGATTCTTCAACTGAGTAAAATACATTATCCATTAGGTATGACTTTGTTTCTTTTAGCTTCTTATCTTCCAAACAATTGATTCTGTAAGCCAGGTGGCTGTACAGATCCTTTGCACAATTTTCATTACTTCTATTGTACAATGAACTTCTTAACCTATTTCTAAAGTAATTTCTTCTACTTCGGTGTTGTATGCATGTACACATATTTAAATTTTACTGTTTAGCTTTTAAATGCTATTCTGCAACTTTCTCTGATGTGTATTCTTTCAATTATTCTTACAGATTTTTACTGAAGCCTAAACAATTTTGTAATTAAGGTTTATTTGTTGAGTGCTCCAGTATTCAATAAATGATATGTAGGGAATCTCACAGGGCTGTCCAATGACAGGGACTAGCACTGTTTGATGAAACTCAATAGTTGCTGCATTTGGAGTGAACATGTGAGCAGCATGTCACAAGCAACACAGACTGTCCTTGTGGTGCGAGCAGAGTGACAATACCACCAACAGAAACATTCCACAACTTGGGTAACTTGTCTGGATAGCTTTGAGAATAAGTTGGATGCAACTTCAAACTAGTTAGCAGTACAACAACTTGCAACATTAATAAGATAAGTGGAGCTTTTAGTTTCTAATTTGTTCTTAATTTAGATTACACAACTGTTAATTACTCTTGGTATTCTAAAGCTTGTCATTTGTGGCTAAATCCTGACGCAATTGTGAGCAGTACTTTTATTGGGATTTATCCTCAATGAATGACAGTATACTTTGATCCATTTTAGTTACCACCACTCTAAAATTGTTCTAAATACTCTGCATTTTATGTTAATACAAAACTGCAGTAATGGACAATGTTTTGTATTTCCAAAACATTTCAAATGCATTTCCATGCACTTTTAACACTACATTGCAGTTTTATTACATGAGTATTAAGAATACACCTTTAGGACACACATAATATGTTATTTGTTTGTTTAAGTGTCTGTAAACTGCACTTAATTGAGCAAGGTGCACGAACTTGAGGAAATAAACAAAATGATGGCAACGCGCTTCAGCCAAGGCATCATGGGAGAGCTCCTTGCCAGCTCATCCCTTCCCTCTCTTGTTGAGATGTTGCCAACAAAGCATCATGGGAGAGCTCCTTGCCAGCTCATCCCTTCCCTCTCTTGTCGAGATGTTGGCAACAAGGCATCATGGGAGAGCTCCTTGCCAGCTCATCCCTTCCCTCTCTTGTCGAGATGTTGCCAACAAGGCATCATGGGAGAGCTCCTTGCCAGCTCATCCCTTCCCTCTCTTGTCGAGATGTTGGCAACAAGGCATCATGGGAGAGCTCCTTGCCAGCTCATCCCTTCCCTCTCTTGTAGAGATATTGGCAACAAGGCACCATGGGAGAGCTCCTTGCCAGCTCATCCCTTCCTTCTCTTGTCGAGATGTTGGCAACAAGGCACCATGGGAGAGCTCCTTGCCAGCTCATCCCTTCCCTCTCTTGTAGAGATATTGGCAACAAGGCACCATGGGAGAGCTCCTTGCCAGCTCATCCCTTCCCTCTCTTGTAGAATATTGGCAACAAGGCACCATGGGAGAGCTCCTTGCCAGCTCATCCCTTCCCTCTCTTGTCGAGATGTTGGCAACAAGGCATCATGGGAGAGCTCCTTGCCAGCTCATCCCTTCCCTCTCTTGTCGAGATGTTGGCAACAAGGCATCATGGGAGAGCTCCTTGCCAGCTCATCCCTTCCCTCTCTTGTCGAGATGTTGCCAACAAGGCACCATGGGAGAGCTCCTTGCCAGCTCATCCCTTCCCTCTCTTGTCGAGATGTTGGCAACAAGGCATCATGGGAGAGCTCCTTGCCAGCTCATCCCTTCCCTCTCTTGTCGAGATGTTGCCAACAAGGCATCATGGGAGAGCTCCTTGCCAGCTCATCCCTTCCCTCTCTTGTAGAGATATTGGCAACAAGGCATCATGGGAGAGCTCCTTGGCAGCTCATCCCTTCCCTCTCTTGTAGAGATATTGGCAACAAGGCATCATGGGAGAGCTCCTTGCCAGCTCATCCCTTCCCTCTCTTGTAGAGATATTGGCAACAAGGCACCATGGGAGAGCTCCTTGCCAGCTCATCCCTTCCTTCTCTTGTCGAGATGTTGGCAACAAGGCACCATGGGAGAGCTCCTTGCCAGCTCATCCCTTCCCTCTCTTGTAGAGATATTGGCAACAAGGCACCATGGGAGAGCTCCTTGCCAGCTCATCCCTTCCCTCTCTTGTAGAATATTGGCAACAAGGCACCATGGGAGAGCTCCTTGCCAGCTCATCCCTTCCCTCTCTTGTCGAGATATTGGCAACAAGGCATCATGGGAGAGCTCCTTGCCAGCTCATCCCTTCCCTCTCTTGTCGAGATGTTGGCAACAAGGCACCATGGGAGAGCTCCTTGCCAGCTCATCCCTTCCCTCTGTTGTAGAATATTGGCAACAAGGCACCATGGGAGAGCTCCTTGCCAGCTCATCCCTTCCCTCTGTTGTAGAATATTGGCAACAAGGCACCATGGGAGAGCTCCTTGCCAGCTCATCCCTTCCCTCTCTTGTCGAGATATTGGCAACAAGGCATCATGGGAGAGCTCCTTGCCAGCTCATCCCTTCCCTCTCTTGTCGAGATGTTGGCAACAAGGCATCATGGGAGAGCTCCTTGCCAGCTCATCCCTTCCCTCTCTTGTCGAGATGTTGCCAACAAGGCATCATGGGAGAGCTCCTTGCCAGCTCATCCCTTCCCTCTCTTGTAGAGATATTGGCAACAAGGCACCATGGGAGAGCTCCTTGCCAGCTCATCCCTTCCCTCTCTTGTCGAGATGTTGGCAACAAGGCAGCATGGGAGAGCTCCTTGCCAGCTCATCCCTTCCCTCTCTTGTCGAGATGTTGGCAACAAGGCACCATGGGAGAGCTCCTTGCCAGCTCATCCCTTCCCTCTCTTGTAGAGATGTTGGCAACAAGGCATCATGGGAGAGCTCCTTGCCAGCTCATCCCTTCCCTCTCTTGTCGAGATGTTGCCAACAAGGCATCATGGGAGAGCTCCTTGCCAGCTCATCCCTTCCCTCTCTTGTCGAGATGTTGGCAACAAGGCACCATGGGAGAGCTCCTTGCCAGCTCATCCCTTCCCTCTCTTGTCGAGATGTTGCCAACAAGGCACCATGGGAGAGCTCCTTGCCAGCTCATCCCTTCCCTCTCTTGTCGAGATATTGGCAACAAGGCATCATGGGAGAGCTCCTTGCCAGCTCATCCCTTCCCTCTCTTGTAGAGATATTGGCAACAAGGCATCATGGGAGAGCTCCTTGCCAGCTCATCCCTTCCCTCTCTTGTCGAGATGTTGGCAACAAGGCATCATGGGAGAGCTCCTTGCCAGCTCATCCCTTCCCTCTCTTGTCGAGATGTTGCCAACAAGGCATCATGGGAGAGCTCCTTGCCAGCTCATCCCTTCCCTCTCTTGTCGAGATGTTGCCAACAAGGCATCATGGGAGAGCTCCTTGCCAGCTCATCCCTTCCCTCTCTTGTCGAGATGTTGCCAACAAGGCATCATGGGAGAGCTCCTTGCCAGCTCATCCCTTCCCTCTCTTGTTGAGATGTTGGCAACAAGGCACCATGGGAGAGCTCCTTGCCAGCTCATCCCTTCCCTCTCTTGTCGAGATGTTGCCAACAAGGCATCATGGGAGAGCTCCTTGCCAGCTCATCCCTTCCCTCTCTTGTCGAGATATTGCCAACAAGGCACCATGGGAGAGCTCCTTGCCAGCTCATCCCTTCCCTCTCTTGTAGAGATATTGCCAACAAGGCATCATGGGAGAGCTCCTTGCCAGCTCATCCCTTCCCTCTCTTGTAGAGATATTGCCAACAAGGCATCATGGGAGAGCTCCTTGCCAGCTCATCCCTTCCCTCTCTTGTCGAGATGTTGGCAACAAGGCACCATGGGAGAGCTCCTTGCCAGCTCATCCCTTCCCTCTCTTGTCGAGATGTTGCCAACAAGGCACCATGGGAGAGCTCCTTGCCAGCTCATCCCTTCCCTCTCTTGTCGAGATGTTGCCAACAAGGCATCATGGGAGAGCTCCTTGCCAGCTCATCCCTTCCCTCTCTTGTCGAGATGTTGGCAACAAGGCAGCATGGGAGAGCTCCTTGCCAGCTCATCCCTTCCCTCTCTTGTCGAGATGTTGGCAACAAGGCATCATGGGAGAGCTCCTTGCCAGCTCATCCCTTCCCTCTCTTGTTGAGATGTTGCCAACAAGGCATCATGGGAGAGCTCCTTGCCAGCTCATCCCTTCCCTCTCTTGTCGAGATGTTGGCAACAAGGCACCATGGGAGAGCTCCTTGCCAGCTCATCCCTTCCCTCTCTTGTCGAGATGTTGGCAACAAAGCATCATGGGAGAGCTCCTTGCCAGCTCATCCCTTCCCTCTCTTGTCGAGATATTGGCAACAAGGCACCATGGGAGAGCTCCTTGCCAGCTCATCCCTTCCCTCTCTTGTCGAGATGTTGGCAACAAGGCATCATGGGAGAGCTCCTTGCCAGCTCATCCCTTCCCTCTCTTGTAGAATATTGGCAACAAGGCATCATGGGAGAGCTCCTTGCCAGCTCATCCCTTCCCTCTCTTGTAGAGATATTGGCAACAAGGCATCATGGGAGAGCTCCTTGCCAGCTCATCCCTTCCCTCTCTTGTCGAGATGTTGGCAACAAGGCAGCATGGGAGAGCTCCTTGCCAGCTCATCCCTTCCCTCTCTTGTCGAGATGTTGCCAACAAGGCATCATGGGAGAGCTCCTTGCCAGCTCATCCCTTCCCTCTCTTGTCGAGATATTGGCAACAAGGCATCATGGGAGAGCTCCTTGCCAGCTCATCCCTTCCCTCTCTTGTCGAGATGTTGCCAACAAGGCATCATGGGAGAGCTCCTTGCCAGCTCATCCCTTCCCTCTCTTGTCGAGATATTGCCAACATTGACACTGTAAATAAACCACATGCACAAGTTTGTGCACCTTAAGATGTACTCTTAATACTAGTGCAATACCTTGTTAAAATTGTGTCAAAACCCATTTGCTGCCATAGTTCCCTGCTTTTCATACATTGCCAGTATCACTTTCCTCACCTTTGACCCTACTACATGCCTTCTGTGTATGGCATCTAGCTAAGGAGGCTTGGAGAAAGGTTATTTATGTTTTTAGGAGTTCAGGAGGCAATATCATCTTAAAACAATAATAATGTACTGACCTTGTTTATCAAACTACCCAAAATTCCCTAACGTAAAGTGAACTTTGGCATCTACAAAATATAACACAGTAGTTGCTTACTGGAAGAAACACAAGCATTGCAATTAAATTCCCCTTATCTGTGAGAAAGAATAGTTTCTCAATGATGCAAGAATTAACAAAATCAGTTGAGTAGTCTAAGAGACTCAATGCTTCACTTACCTCAGTAGTTGCTGCAAGTTGTTGAAATACTGCTATCTTCATAATGGCTTCATCACATTTTCAAAGCTCAGTTTTAAATAGAGCTTTGAAAACGTGATGAAGACATTATGAAGCATGTTAGCAGCTTTTCAACAACTTGCAGCAAATATTAAGGTAAGTAAAGTCTCTAAATTTTATTTTATTTTAGATTCTGTTGCTTCACTGTTAACAGCTTCAGTTTCTTAATTGAATTTATCAGTTGATTAGTGTTTGTAAATATATCCTACTTCACCCTAGATGCATACAATGCATTCATTTCAAAGCTGTCAAATGTTACAGTACTGACCTCGCCAAGTTTTATGGACCAGCGACACTCATGCCAGCCCCCCTCGGCTCCTTGGTTCTGCAGACAACTCTGACAGTCTGGACGCAACGTGCAGCGCAGAGGACAAACATCTACAGTCTTTATCTCAATGCTGGATCTCTCCGATATCAAGTTGGAAACACAGTTCCAGTCGTACACAGGTTCCCCAGTTACAGTCTTGGCAAACTCGGCTGCAACAACAGTAGTCACATATGGAAAAACTGAAGCTATTAACAGTGAAGCAACAAGATTCTAAAGTAAGAACAAATTAGAAATTAAAAACTTCACTTATCTTATTGTTTTGGTGATGACCCTGGGGTTTCAAGCTATGTCTAGCTCATTCTCAAAGCCATATAAACAAACTCGTTGCCAAGCTACAATCTTTTATTTTTTCTGAAAAACAATTACTCTTATTCAATTTTTATTTACCAATCTCTGAAAACAAAAATTTATAAATACAATCTATAGATGGTAATTCGAAGTTCATAACACGGTTCCTGTTTTTTAAAATAAAAACTTTTTCCCAAACCATTAAATCTATTGGATTACTTAATTGTTTTAATAATTTAACTTCTGAATTAATTTCATGATTAAATGACCAAAAATCATCTGCCACAGCTGATTTATCAGTTTGTTTATATTTAATATTTCTAAAATGTTCTTTTATTCTGGTTTCTAGATGACGTTTAGTTTTACCAATATAAACTTTATCACAATCTAAACAGCTAAATTGATAAATGCCAGATTTTTTATAATTTGGTATTTTATCTTTTTTTGAAAAATTAAGTAAATTTTGTATATTAAATTTATTTTGAGGGACCAAATTTATTCCATATTCTTTAAAAATCCTTGTAAATTTTTTATTAGCCCATGGATGGTAAGTAAACTTTTTAAAAATACAATTATTTATTTACAATTATTGTATTTTTAAAAAGTTTACTTACCATCCATGGGCTAATAAAAAATTTACAAGGATTTTGAAAGAATATGGAATAAATTTGGTCCCTCAAAATAAATTTAATATACAAAATTTACTTAATTTTTCAAAAAAAGATAAAATACCAAATTATAAAAAATCTGGCATTTATCAATTTAGCTGTTTAGATTGTGATAAAGTTTATATTGGTAAAACTAAACGTCATCTAGAAACCAGAATAAAAGAACATTTTAGAAATATTAAATATAAACAAACTGATAAATCAGCTGTGGCAGATGATTTTTGGTCATTTAATCATGAAATTAATTCAGAAGTTAAATTATTAAAACAATTAAGTAATCCAATAGATTTAATGGTTTGGGAAAAAGTTTTTATTTTAAAAAACAGGAACCGTGTTATGAACTTCGAATTACCATCTATAGATTGTATTTATAAATTTTTGTTTTCAGAGATTGGTAAATAAAAATTGAATAAGAGTAATTGTTTTTCAGAAAAAATAAAAGATTGTAGCTTGGCAACGAGTTTGTTTATATGGCTTTGAGAATGAGCTAGACATAGCTTGAAACCCCGGGGTCAGCACCAAAACAATAAGATAAGTGAAGTTTTTAATTTCTAATTTGTTCTTACTTTAGTAGTCACATTGTTAAGCATTTTCTTCAATACAAGCCACTACAAGCTAACTCTGACAGATTTCCCCCATTACAGTGTTTCCTGGTTAGTTTGGTCATTTCTTTGAGAGGTAGAACTGGAACTTAAAAATTCAATGCCACAACTGGGATTTGAACCACAGACCTTCCACTTACCAGGTGGCTGCTCTAACCATTGAGCTATTGTGACAAACTGCCAGAATGGCATTAAATTCTCAAACCAGTTCGTATTTCTCCTGGTAAACCACAAAGGCAGTCTCACATCAGAAACAAATTACCCCAATAGTGACTTACTATTGCAAGTACTTTATGTACCAGGATTAAATAACCACCTGAAGGTTGTATCACCTGTTGTATGGTACACAAACACACCCTCTCTCTCCCTCTCCCTCTCTCTCTCTCTCTCTCTCTCTCGTGTCTGTAGTTCCAGAGGTCGTGAGTTCAATCATAACAGAGAGCAACAGATTTCTTCTGCACAAAGACCCCCTTAGTAATGGCTTCCTGTGGAAGGGTAGTAAAGCTGATGGTCCGGTATCCTAGATTTATGGCACATAAAACAACCTCAATCCTGATAGACGCCTCCGAGTAAAATTAAGTGATGTTTTACGTCCAATATAGAATGGGACACTGAGAAGCACAGTAGTTAAAGAACGTACATAAACAACTGCAATTTTGCAGAACATTTGCATATCCAGTGAAATCTAACAGTATCAAATATCAAACAAGGACAAACTTACACGTGAGAAGAACTTGTCTCGTCCACTGGCATGTACGCAGCATCAAACACTTGTCACAATCTGATGCTAGACACTGGCGTTCTGCACAATGGCTCACATCAGACACTGCTCGCTGGCGTATGTTGCACCTGTTCTCCATGTCACACTCTTCTGTTTTGAGAATACAACGTCCACGGGGACAGTTGGCACACCACTTGCACACCTGTAAACATGGAACACAATGTAATAACATTATGGTATTGGTAAATCAAGTGATATATACGAGGGTTGCTCAATAAAGACCAAGACTCACTTTATAATTAAATGGGAACATCATCAAGTTCTATGTATAGGCAAATATCTACAGTCCATTCCACTTAATATGTACAAAGTGATACAGACAGTAAAACTTTTCAAATGTTTTACAAGTAAATGAGTCAACCTATAGACACTTAAAGTTTTACTTACACTTATTCTTGTCTGGATGCATTTCAAAGAGGGAACATTTGTTGTTGGTAGTGACTGTGCTGCTATCTGGGTTGCTGGATATAAACTTCATTATGCAGTCTGCTTGTGGTATATCAAAATTCATGGCTATGTGAACATTCTTCATAATATGTGCTAACATATGATTTCTATCCAGCAACCCAGATAGCAGCACAGTCACTACCACAACAGATGTTTTCCTCTTTAAACGCCAGAGAATGAAGACGCTGGTCTTTAAAATGCATTTAAATAAAATGAAGTGCAAGTGTCTATAGGTCGACTCATTTACTTCTAACACATCTACAGTCCATTCGTATTCTTTTCAGCCAGCACTTGAACGAGGGGCTTGTTGCACATACCTGTCCTCCCCTTCTCCTCCTGGTGACTGAAGAGAATGCAAATAGAGAGCCATCCAGAAAGTAAGATTACAGAGGCCTCTGATGCTAGGCACAGTTGGCATACCTGGCATGTAAGGTGAATTCTAATGGTCATTTTGTTCAGTCACAGCAATTGTTCCGATGGAGAGGTCATCCCACACTCCCAACACATGTCCTATCATCCATTTTTTTGACTTTGCAGAGCAATACTGCTGTGAATATTCATATGAAACTTATGGTACAAAAGATGATCGCTTTAGTGGTGTCATTCATCTTTCCCAGACACCAAACGTTCAAGCAGGAAAAGTCATGGCATCTGTTCTGTTTTTTGGGATGGTAAGGTGCTTTTGGTGGATATTATACCTAAAGGGACCACCACTAAAGCAGAGGATTACTGCACTACTCTAAAAAAGCTCTCAAGAACCAGTCAATACCCCGGGAGTGAGCTTCCTGCATCATAACGTGCAAGTTTCACAGGAGCTGCTGCCATTGTTTGGATGGGATATTCTCCCCCACCCGACTTGGCACCTTCAGACTATCACTTTCCACTAAATTAAAGGAGTTTTGGGATGGGAAACATTTTTCCAATGATCAGGAGGTTGAGGAAGCTGATAGAGCTGCTCTATGACACTCACATACAAAAGCTGGTGCCCCAACTATACAAATGTACGAGGGTGAATCAAAAAGTAAAGAGAAAAAAATCTTTTTTTGGACACCACGATTTCCTTTTATTCAAATTCAAGCTTTCAAAATAATTCCTTCTGACATTACACACTGGTTCCAACGTTCTATCAACTTTACAAAAAACTCAGAGAAGCCCTTGTTTGACATCCTGTTCAGTATACCCGAAATAACACTGTTTAGTTCTATATCGGTTTGAAAATGGCACCCACGAGGATGTTTTTTCACTTGTGGAAACAAGTTGAAATCTTGTGAATGTGGTGGGTGGGACATGATTTTGATACCTTGTGTTACTATGGCTCGATGGGCAGGGGCGTTGTCTTGATGGAGGATCCATCCATTGGCAGCTAGTTCTGGTCTCTTGACAGCTATTTTCCTCTTGAGTGGTCCTTTAAGGACATTACTGTAGTATTGAGCAGTTACTGTGGTGTCTTTAGGAAACACGTGGTCATAAATTACCCCAATTTTGTTGAACAACACAAGATGCATGACTTTCCCTGCACTTGGTTGCACTGTTGCTTTTTTTGGCCTTGGGCTATTGGGATTATTGGGATGTTTTCATTGTGCACTTTGTTGTTTGGTTTCCAGATCATAGCGATGAAACCAGCTATCACAATGGTGCTGTGTTTTTAAAAAGATTATTACTTTGCAATGAGCTATGGGACTGTTTTCTTTCTCTCCGGGCGTGGTACTGGGTGAAATGAATGAATACTCGATGTAACTTTACTATATATCACTTTATTAACACATTTAAACAGAATTGGGATATATTCTTCACCACTCTGTCCTCTATGTGATCTGCAAGAGGAAATGGATTGAGACCACCTTCAAATATACCCAGCCACTTCTAATGCCCCATCCATCAGTGAAAAATATTGGAGAGCAAGAGGATTAATGACTTCATTGTCAGAAATCCAGCATTAGCTAACAACAACAACTTTATTAACACTTTTTTTGTCCCTTATTACACTTGTTATAATTGAATTGACTTTCGTTACACCTATTTGTATTTTCTTGACAGTCTTTTCACTTTATAAAGTCTTTCAGACCCACGTCCACGCGCGTCACAGAAACGCGTCTTCACCTTTCAAACATAGAGACGCTACTGACAAAAAATTGGCGTCTCTTTACATGACGCTCTTTTTTATTCATGTGCATATGCACTCATTTTATGTTCTCAAGTGGATGAGAAGGTGGGACAAGTGTATTGCCTTTAAGGGAGACAAACAAGGACAAAACATTAATTTTCATTCAATCCTTCAACAGTCTTGTCCTGCCAAGTGGACACTTACCTGGTTTTCCTTGATGTTGACAGGCCACTTTGCCAGGCATTCCGTGCATGTCGTGTACTGGGTACAGTTGCGCCGAGACAGCCACTGTGAGTCACATACCACTCCATTTCTCACATTTATTTGTCTTGCATTATAGTCTCTTGGTTCACAGCTGCACACACAACACACACACACATGTACAAACTCAAGCCCCACACTTCATTTTATTAATGATAACTTCAAAACCTGCATTATACTACATATATTTATTTATTTCAAATATTGTAACAGGATTATAAAATACTTTAATAATGCACAATTAAGGTTGCTACACAATCTTTATTGTTATTATTATTATTACTATTGTTACTGTTGCTACTGTTGGTGTTGTTATTGCTGTTATTGTTGCTGTTGTTGTTATTGTTATTATTACTATTATTATTATTATTATTATTATTATTATTATTATTATTATTATTATTATTATTATTATTATTATTATTATTATTATTACCATTACTATTATTATTATTATAATTAATATTACTATTATTAATTATTATTACTATTATTATTATTATTAATTATTATTATTATTACTATTATTAATAATAATAATAATTATTATTACTATAATTACTATTATTATTAATTATTATTATTATTATTATTATTATTATTATTATTATTATTATTAATTATTATTATTATTATTATTATTATTATTATTATTATTATTATTATTATTATTACTACTACTACTATAATTACTATTATTATTATTATTATTATTATTATTATTATTATTATTATTATTATTATTATTATTATTATTATTATTATTATTATTATTATTATTATTATTATTATTACTACTACTACTACTACTACTACTATAATTACTATTACTATGAGAGGTAGAACTAGAACTTAAAAATTCAATGACACAACTGGGATTTGAACCACAGACCGGCTGCTCTAACCAACTGAGCTATTGTGACAAACTGCCAGAATGGCATTAAATTCTCAAACCAGTTCGTATTTCTCCTGGTAAACCAGTTCTACCTCTCAAACTTTGCCCACACACGGTGTCTTTAAAAACACCAACAGTAAGTTTGTTGGCATAAATAAATAATTTATTATTATCATTATCATCATTATCATCATTATCATCATTATCATCATTATTATCATTATTATCACTGTCTTGAATTACCAGTCACATTTATATACACACTTGCAAATACAAATGTGACACAGCCTATTTGTGTGTCCGACAGACAGTTACATATGGTACCATCTGTTGGACACAAACAGCCTGTCTTGAATTACCAGTCACATTTGTATACACACTTGCAAATACAAATGTGACACAGCATATTTGTGTGTCCGACAGACAGTTCCATATGGTACCATCTGTTGGACACAAACAGCCTGTCTTGAATTACCAGTCACATTTATATACACACTTTGAAATACAAATGTGACACAGCCTATTTGTGTGTCCGACAGACAGTTCCATATGGTACCATCTGTTGGACACAAACAGCCTGTCTTGAATTACCAGTCACATTTATATACACACTTGCAAATACAAATGTGACACAGCCTATTTGTGTGTCCGACAGACAGTTCCATATGGTACCATCTGTTGGACACAAACAGCCTGTCTTGAATTACCAGTCACATCTGTATACACACTTGCAAATACAAATGTGACACAGCATATTTGTGTGTCCGACAGACAGTTCCATATGTTGGACACAAACAGCCTGTCTTGAATTACCAGTCACATTTGTATACACACTTGCAAATACAAATGTGACACAGCCTATTTGTGTGTCCGACAGACAGTTCCATATGGTACCATCTGTTGGACACAAACAGCCTGTCTTGAATTACCAGTCACATTTGTATACACACTTGCAAATACAAATGTGACACAGCCTATTTGTGTGTCCGACAGACAGTTCCATATGGTACCATCTGTTGGACACAAACAGCCTGTCTTGAATTACCAGTCACATTTGTATACACACTTGCAAATACAAATGTGACACAGCCTATTTGTGTGTCCGACAGACAGTTCCATATGGTACCATCTGTTGGACACAAACAGCCTGTCTTGAATTACCAGTCACATTTGTATACACACTTGCAAATACAAATGTGACACAGCATATTTGTGTGTCCGACAGACAGTTCCATATGGTACCATCTGTTGGACACAAACAGCCTGTCTTGAATTACCAGTCACATTTGTATAAACACTTTGAAATACAAATGTGACACAGCCTATTTGTATGTCCGACAGACAGTTCCATATGGTACCATCTGTTGGACACAAACAGCCTGTCTTGAATTACCAGTCACATTTGTATACACACTTGCAAATACAAATGTGACACAGCCTATTTGTGTGTCCGACAGACAGTTACATATGGTACCATCTGTTGGACACAAACAGCCTGTCTTGAATTACCAGTCACATTTATATACACACTTGCAAATACAAATGTGACACAGCCTATTTGTGTGTCCGACAGACAGTTCCATATGGTACCATCTGTTGGACACAAACAGCCTGTCTTGAATTACCAGTCACATTTGTATACACACTTGCAAATACAAATGTGACACAGCCTATTTGTGTGTCCGACAGACAGTTACATATGGTACCATCTGTTGGACACAAACAGCCTGTCTTGAATTACCAGTCACATTTATATACACACTTGCAAATACAAATGTGACACAGCCTATTTGTGTGTCCGACAGACAGTTCCATATGGTACCATCTGTTGGACACAAACAGCCTGTCTTGAATTACCAGCCACATTTGTATACACACTTGCAAATACAAATGTGACACAGCCTATTTGTGTGTCCGACAGACAGTTCCATATGGTACCATCTGTTGGACACAAACAGCCTGTCTTGAATTACCAGTCACATTTATATACACACTTGCAAATACAAATGTGACACAGCATATTTGTGTGTCCGACAGACAGTTCCATATGGTACCATCTGTTGGACACAAACAGCCTGTCTTGAATTACCAGTCACATTTGTATACACACTTGCAAATACAAATGTGACACAGCCTATTTGTGTGTCTGACAGACAGTTACATATGGTACCATCTGTTGGACACAAACAGCCTGTCTTGAATTACCAGTCACATTTATATACACACTTGTAAATACAAATGTGACACAGCCTATTTGTGTGTCCGACAGACAGTTACATATGGTACCATCTGTTGGACACAAACAGCCTGTCTTGAATTACCAGTCACATTTATATACACACTTGCAAATACAAATGTGACACAGCATATTTGTGTGTCCGACAGACAGTTCCATATGTTGGACACAAACAGCCTGTCTTGAATTACCAGTCACATTTATATACACACTTGCAAATACAAATGTGACACAGCCTATTTGTGTGTCCGACAGACAGTTCCATATGTTGGACACAAACAGCCTGTCTTGAATTACCAGTCACATCTGTATACACACTTGCAAATACAAATGTGACACAGCATATTTGTGTGTCCGACAGACAGTTCCATATGGTACCATCTGTTGGACACAAACAGCCTGTCTTGAATTACCAGTCACATCTGTATACACACTTGCAAATACAAATGTGACACAGCCTATTTGTGTGTCCGACAGACAGTTCCATATGTTGGACACAAACAGCCTGTCTTGAATTACCAGTCACATCTGTATACACACTTGCAAATACAAATGTGACACAGCCTATTTGTGTGTCCGACAGACAGTTCCATATGGTACCATCTGTTGGACACAAACAGCCTGTCTTGAATTACCAGTCACATTTATATACACACTTGCAAATACAAATGTGACACAGCCTATTTGTGTGTCCGACAGACAGTTCCATATGGTACCATCTGCAAGTTGTAAATATCCACTACACTGCAACACGATGTGAGACCGAAACATTGTGATCTACTAATGCACTTAAATTATTTTTTCCATGGCTGTACAACTCATAATGTATGTATACTGTATTCATACTACCTTTTAGGTATCTTTGATCTATCTAATAAAATAATGCTAACAAAACCATGTATATTTAAACTAAATGAAACTAAACATAGAAACAAAGTGCAAATGAATTTTAAAAAAAAATGGACACAAGCATATAAGCACAAAAATATACTGTGGGCCCACTAGGCTCACTGCACATGACTAGCATGTTCTACCAGGGCGTGCACCTACTAGGCTCACTGCACATGACTAGCATGTTCTACCAGGGCGTGCACCTACTAGGCTCACTGTACATGACTAGCATGTTCTACCAGGACATGTACCTACTAGACTCACTGTACATGACTAGCATGTTCTACCAGGCGTGCACCTACTAGACTCACTGTACATGGCTAGCATGTTCTACCAGGGTGTGTACCTACTAGACTCACTGTACATGACTAGCATGTTCTACCAGGGCTTGTACCTACTAGACTCACTACACATGACTAGCATGTTCTACCAGGACATGTACCTACTAGACTCACTACACATGACTAGCATGTTCTACCACGGTGTGTACCTACTAGACTCACTACACATGACTAGCATGTTCTACCAGGGCGTGCACCTACTAGGCTCACTGCACATGACTAGCATGTTCTACCAGGGTGTGCACCTACTAGGCTCACTACACATGACTAGCATGTTCTACCAGGGTGTGCACCTACTAGGCTCACTGCACATGACTAGCATGTTCTACCAGGGCATGCACCTACTAGGCTCACTGCACATGACTAGCATGTTCTACCAGGGCGTGCACCTACTAGGCTCACTGTACATGACTAGCATGTTCTACCAGGCGTGCACCTACTAGACTCACTGTACATGGCTAGCATGTTCTACCAGGCGTGCACCTACTAGGCTCACTGCACATGACTAGCATGTTCTACCAGGGCGTGCACCTACTAGGCTCACTGTACATGACTAGCATGTTCTACCAGGCGTGCACCTACTAGACTCACTGTACATGGCTAGCATGTTCTACCAGGGCGTGCACCTACTAGGCTCACTGTACATGGCTAGCATGTTCTACCAGGCGTGCACCTACTAGACTCACTGTACATGGCTAGCATGTTCTACCAGGCGTGCACCTACTAGACTCACTGCACATGACTAGCATGTTCTACCAGGGCGTGCACCTACTAGACTCACTGTACATGGCTAGCATGTTCTACCAGGCGTGCACCTACTAGACTCACTGTACATGGCTAGCATGTTCTACCAGGCGTGCACCTACTAGACTCACTGCACATGACTAGCATGTTCTACCAGGGCATGCACCTAACACAGAGTTAATAAAATAATAATATATGCAGCTATGGCCTAAAAGCATATCGCCAAACACATGCATCCTGCAACCACTTCAGTGATAATGCTCCATAAATTTAACATTGTTGGTATAGTACTTTTAATCGTACCCTCATTTGTTAGTGCGATCAAGAGTGTCAAACAATGAACTAAATCTTTGGGTTTGATAGAAAGCTCCTATACTCCATCCAGCCTTAGATCCGCAGCTTGTATCACTCCGCGACAACCTGATGTTATCACGTGCGACTAACACAAAACAAACACCACGTGGACTCATACCTCGTATTTATGTTGCAACAGAACTATATTTATTCAGGAATATTAGAAATATCGCGTTACATTTAAGTAGTCTTTACCAGGGTTATCGTACATCTTGAGAACTCACAGATAATCGCCGATATTTAAGGCACTATATTTTATGGTGTGCTTTGGTTTCGGCGTATTGCGAGTTAGTTGCTGACGGCTTGTGTTTGCATCAAGTGCGGATCTAATGGTGGAGCGATTATAGATGTGCCTATTATTTTATTGTTTCAAACAGGTGTATTGCAGTTGAAAAGCTGAACAAGAGAAACAATTTAAATATTGGTCTTGTATTGTCAAATTCGGCTTTCCAAAGAACAAGAAGGGGTGAGAATGATCATGAGGGAAAATAAGAAACAAAAAAACAAGAAGGTGGAGAAGCAAAAGAGGGAGGATGTAAAGAAAGAAAAGGGAAAGGAGAAGCAGCAAGAAGACAAAGACAAGAAAGAGATTTGCTAATACCTCTCTGCCTGTGACCTCGTGTTGGAGTAGCAGATTGTCACGTTCTTGTCATCAGTAACAATGTCGCAGTGGTTACAGCCCAGGAACTGGACACACTTGTTCTTTCCATGCCAAAGTCGACACAAGTCCCTCGGCAGCACTATGCGTGTCACATGACCCTGTATACCTCCATCAAAACCACCAATCACAAATGCTGATCCAGATTCTTGGTCTAGTGCCATGGCGTGGGCATATGTAGCTGGCGGCAGACTGCCAACAATGTCCACATCTACCAACATAACGCACATGTGCAACAATGCAATTCAGTCCTTACATCACACAAAGTAGTTAAACTAGAAATTAACTCCAGTGAAACAGCCCTAGGGGGGCCAAGGCCTACTGCCTGGCTGCTGCGTTCCCCACCTCAGTCCATAGAAACTACTTAATATACTCTTCAAGGGTCTCTACCCCAATGAAAATGAATATTACCATAATAATGTAAATGTAACTCTCCCAGACAATTTTCCAACTTGTGGAAATATTACATACCTAGTCTATAAGTGTATCCTTCAGTGGTGGAACGACCATCAATCCCAACATCTGTCTATGTTAATCTTTTGCCAATGACATTGCAATTCTGAACATGTATTGTTTTGATGCAAAATAAGTTTAAGGATTGATTTGATTTGAAATCTCTGAGGGTAACTTCTGCAGTTCCCTGATATCATATGTCTTCTGTTTACAATCAGTTGTAATTCACTTTTTGCTCATTGTCTGCAACCATCTCCACCAAATATTAGCCACCTGCCATGCTCACCACAGTCAGATCTTGTTGCAAGTTCTGGCAGTAGCACACATTATTCAGCATATACCAGGTGAAGTGCATGAAATCATGTTTTAGCAGGTGCAGTTTGTGCAGCGAGCATCATTTCTGGACATGGGTTCTTACTTAGCCAGCTCTACAACCCCATGAATTATGAAATATGCTCTATAGATAAACACACCAATCAGGGTACAACTGAATCACAAGTACATAAAGCTACAACAAAGCCTGATAGAGTTTTGAGGATAAAAGTAGCCCATGTAAATATAGAGGAAATACAAGGCCTGTCTAAAAGATATCTGATCTTAATTTTTGCTGTGCAAAGTAGTGATGCTATGGCAGTGCCACTGTGTACGGTGGCAGGAGAAACCTTAATGCGCAAGCTTGAATTTTTTCACCGTGTTCGCATGTGTCAGCCACTGGCTGCAAGACGCCAAGTGAGGTGCTGTTATAAGTGTTTGTCAGATTTAATTTTCTCGCAAGATGACTCAATGAATTGAACAAACATACATCAAAGTTTGCCAAAACTAGGGATTCTCAAAAGGAAACAATTTGTAAAATTCAGCAGGCATTTGGAAATGATGCTATGGGGTTAACACAAATTAAAGAGTGGCTCAACTGATTCAAAAATGGCTGCACTTCGGTGGAGAGTGATGAGCATCCTGGGAGGCCACGAACTGCTCAAAATGCTGCTGTTGTTGAATAAGTGAGAGATCTGATACTGGGAGATTGACGTTTGGCTGTACAAGAGATTGCCAAAGAGCCTGGGATCAGTAAACATTCCGCACATGCTATTTTGCATGACGATTTGAACATGCGCAAAGTGGCTGCAAAATTTATGCCCAAGTTTCTGTTGGTGGAACAGGAACAATATCTTCTAGAGGTTACACAAGACCTGCTGGACATTAGCAACACTGAACCTAAGATTTTGAACACTGTGATAACTGCCGATGAGGCTTGGGTTTAAGGGTACAACCCGGGAAAGAAAGCAGTCATTACAATAGCAGCCTCCTTAAGTTTCCAGGGCCGAAAAAAACATCACCAGTATGAAGCATAATCAAGGTGATGCAAACAGTGTTCTTTGATATCTGTGGAGTTGTGCGTCATGAATACGCACCAGAAGGACAAACAGTGACAAAGGAATACTACCAAAATATTCTCCGTTGCCTCTGTGATGCAGTTCGGCGGAGACAGCGAAAACCTGGCAGTTGTATCATGACAACGCTCTAGCACATTCACTGCAACTGATCCAGACATGGTTCCTTGCGACTTCAGGTTGTTTCTGAAACTGAACATGCCATTGAAAGGATCCTGTTTTGAGAGCAGAGAAGAGATAATGAGGAATGTGATGGTGGAGTTGAATGGCATCCCAAAAGAAGCTTTCCAGAATTGTTTTCAGAAGTGGAGGGAGCGGTGGGCTAAGTGTGTGAACATGCAAGGGGATTAGGATCCCAATCCCATGAGGTAAATAATCTATTTTTCCCAGTCAAAGGTGGGATACTGTGTAGACATAGCTCTTAAAGTGAAATTACAGAAACAAACAGCTGAAATGGAGTTGCTATTTATTTACAATTTACATTTATAGAAGATGTTGAAAGTGACCCCCTGCAACATCAATACACAGCTGTGCACATTTAAGCATATCAGCAGTGTACAGAAATATATAGTTAATCTACCATTTTATGCAGCTAAAAGATTAGTCAACTCTGAATTCAAAGAAATGATTGCAAAATATTACTATGAAAAATCAAAGAATAAAAGATGGGAACTACCAAACATTCAAACAGTAATTCCTGAGTATCCTCGAAAAACAGCAGTTGCAACCTTCAGGTTGATTCCAGGACATGATTGTCTAGCAAAACATTTGAACAGAATTGGGATATATTCTTCACCACTCTGTCCTCTATGTGATCTGCAAGAGGAAATGGATCGAGACCACCTTCAAATATGCCCGGCCACATCTAGTGCCCCATCCATCAGTGAAAAATATTGGAGAGCAAGAGGATTAATGACTTCATTGTCAGAAATCCAGCATTAGCTAACAACAACAACAACAACAACATTTAAGCATATTTAGATTCACTGGCGTAAAGTTCGGATACTGATGGCGGCAGTTTCACAGCTCGTGTCCATCAGTTCCTGTATTGTATGCGCATTTGTTTCATAGGCCTTGCTCTTCCAGTGTCTCTACAGGAGAAATTTACATATTTTTTTTTTAATTAACGTCCTCCAATGTTGTGTCATATCGGACGAAGAGAAATTTACATGTTGTTAAATCCGGTCAACATGGCGGCTGCAGTTTGTTCCTCAGAAAAAACATCATGAACTTGTTCCAGGAATACCTTACACATATGGCATGTTGCCATCTTGCTGCAAGAAGCAGTATTGTCTTTCGTATTCACTGAGTTGAGCACAAAATGTATAAAAAATTTCCGTATGTGCAACCGTGTTAAGGGTAGTGTCCAAAAATATCAGTCCAATGATGCACATTCCTGGAACACTACACCTCATCATGGAATGTAGTGAATAACGCCCGCTTTTACTACATACCACACCGCAGGCGGTGACTTGTCATGGAATGGTTGCTGACACACAATGTCAGGGTTCTCTATTGCCCAGTACCTCGTGTTCTGTGCTTCATCAAATATGATGTAATGCAGCAATCTCTCACCGTCATCCTCTCGCAATTGCTGCCCAACCGTCACACGATATGGCTTCAATATCCACTAGCAACTCATACTTAGATGCGCCTGTTAGGACAATTTACATGTACACTTCTTTGGGCTCTGAACAATTCTTTGGCGAATGTCTGCAATAACTTCTGGTGTGCAAACTCAAGTAATTCTTTATCGTTTCACATTTTGTACAGATCCGTAGATGTACCAAGTTTTATACACTCTGTATTGTTCTCTAACCAGAAACCTGAGCCCAAAAGTTTTGGAGTATTATTACTCGAACCTGTTTCATTTATTATTTATTTATTTATTTATTTATTTATTTATTCATTAGTCATTCAGTAATTACAATAATTACCATAGACTTCTTCAAAAACAACTTACTATACTCATTCTATAAATACATACATACAAACATTGCTAACTTAAGATTTACACTTAATATATTTACAAACTAAGATTTATACAAGTTTACAATCCAGTCTTATTTTGTTCATAAAATTCTTGCACACTATAAAAGGGATTTTCTAAAAGCCATTTATAAAGTCTGTTTTTAAATGTTTGAACATTTAGATTTCTTGTTTCTTGTGGGAGTGCATAACAATTCTATTGCTATTTCTTGTCCCATGTTCATGTACTGAATTCCTTAAGTTAAAATTATGCAAATTTTCTTTAATACTGTTCAAAACGTCATAGATATGTACATTTACTACTGTTGGAATTCCCAGTGCAACAAATAATGGTTTACAATGTCCTACATTGTTTGAGTTTGTCAATATTCTAATAATATTCACATCTTATGCTTCCACAATTTTAATTTTCTTCTATCGACAAAGTCATTTTGTACAACGCAAAGAGAAATGTCACACTTCACTGACGAAATAAGCTGTAATGCTGACATAAGAATGCTATCAATTATTGCATAAAACTGTCCATTGTTGTAGCTGTTTACTCTATTCAATAAGAGCTTTGCTGTAGCACTGTTGAGCATGAATTCCAGAAGTCAAAGGGGAGGTGAGCTATGTTACTTAAAGCTAGCAACTAGAGCTGTCTACTTACCACGACCACTAAGACGCACCCATTGGTTGCAGGCGTAAGTGTAGGCTATAAGGGCCTGTGATGTGTTGGCCTGCGAGCGTCCCCCAAACACCAGCATGTAATCATCAGTAGTGACGGCGGCGTGCAGGAATCGTGGTGGTGGCTGTCACAGAATGCACATATACCTGAGGTCTCGTTTCAACATGTTTGTGTCAGAAAATGAGATGTGTTACAATCACAAGACCCTCTCTACTCACTCTACTCTTCTACAAACTGATCTTATAAATACCTATACTACTATACCATGTGAAAGGTATTGCTTTGGCTGTACGTTAACCAGGGATTCAACAATGTTGTAATGCATTTCTGCATTAATTCAAATGAACTTAGTCACACTTTGATGTTAAAATGTCACGTAAACTTTAATTTCTAAGAGAAATTTGGAAATGTCACGTTAACATTAAATTGTGCCTAAATTCATTCAAATCAAAATAAAAAAACATTATTCAAGATGTTCTCGGGCTTCAAGCCAATGGTGAAAAGCCATCGACGTTTCATTGACGTTTTTCATCACTATACCTGGTTCGAAGCCCGAGAACATCTTGAATATGTTTGTCGCCAGGAAAGCTTCAAATCATATAAAAAGACATTAGTTTTTGTTGACAGACTAAATTAAGAGTTTCTAAGAAAACTTTGTATTCAATTTTCAAAAATAAATGGAGACACCTGGCGCCCAATACAAATGTCTGGTAGCGCTAAGGCTGCAAGTTCTAGTAAATTTGCACTTACCAAATTGAGTCTGGCTCGGTTGTATTCCTCAAATGTTGGCAGGACTGACCAGAATCGTGTTCGGTAGTGGAATGCATACAACTTGTTAGAGATGAACGTTCTGTTGATTCTGTACATGTACCCACCAAACAGATAGAAACTCTCCGATGGTTCATGGTACACAGTGCTGTGGCCATATACACCTAAACAACAAGTATTTGATACAGTTTGTGGTCATACTGCCATCCATCAGCACAAAAACCACATTCTCATAAGCCATATATGTTATACTAACCAATAGGTCCGTTGCCTGATGTGCTAAGTGAACTCCAGCTATTGTCCATAAGATCATATTCCCACACAGTCTCTAGGAAACCATACCGTGGACTGAATCCACCAAACAGCACCAAACTTTCAGATTCAGCTTTTCTACGCAGAGTAAGCGTGTGACCAGCCAAAGCAGGGGGTTTCCTTCTCGTCTGTAACACCAAATTGCAATATTAACTTCTCAAATAAAGTAAAAAATGCTAATGTGTTACATTCACATGACTTTCTCCACTCACTATTCTTGGAAAACACTTTATTAATTATATTTTCTAATAGTTATGTTACTCAAGATAAACATTTACGGCAATTGTCTATTTGCATATTTTCTGATAGGTATAATGGGAAAGTGAGAATACAATAGACTAAAGTGATAGTTGAGTTTTTAAGAGCTGGACCCTATCTGATAGCTTTGAAATTCCATTCTCTTTGTATGACCAGGACATAAAAAAATGAAGGACTTCTTAACTGAGAAAAGTATACATATTAGAAAATTCAAACAAATAAGGAATATTACAGAAATGGTTAATCTCTATGGAAAAAAATGCATTTCACATAAAATGTGTGTTTTAACAAGATGTACTTTTTTCACTTTCTCTACTGCTAAGTAGAAGAAGTATTGTATTCTACCCAAAAATTCGATGTCAAGGTTTCACCGGAAATATGTATTTTGAGACCCCCTGAATCCAAAACAAAAAAAAAAAAAAAAAAAAAAAAAAAAAAAAAAAAAAAAAAAAAAAAAAAAAAAAAAAAAAAAAAAAAAAAAAAACATTTTTAGAAAAGGGTCCGGGTCCAGGTCTGGGTATTGTATTGAGACTGCCTTTGTGGTTCACCAGGAGAAATACGAACTGGTTTGAGAATTCAACGCCATTCCGGCAGATTGTCACAGTAGCTCTGTGGTTCAAGTCCCAGCTATGGCATTGAATTTTTAAGTTCCAGTTCTACCTCTCAGAGAAATAAGAATTTGTAGGAATGGTTAGTACATGAGCAGAGAAAGTCATATAAGAGCAACACATCAGATTTTTTACTATATAAATGAAGAGTTGTCATGTAACACCAAATTTTATATTTTGTTCAATCTTTTGTTGTGTATATTTGATCAAAGAGTTACTTACTATAATGTCCGTCCATCTATGAGTTTTGAGACTGAATTTCCAGAAGTCCCCGAGAGTGCTGTTTACCATTCTGTAGATCTCGTCTCTCTGAAACATCATGTCTGTTAGAAGCAGCAATCTACATCTCATTTACACACACAACTCAACAAATGTTTATGTTACCTGGTGGCACTTGTCACCCTTGTCACACCTTTCTGTCAGACCCCCGTACACGTAGATCTCCCTGTGAGAATGAACTATTTCTGCAGCATGGAAGTAGCGCACCTTGGGCATGTTGGCAGTGCCTGTAGAGTCCACCGTCACCTGCGCAACATTACACATTCTTCATAAGGTATTCAACACACACACCGACAAAAGACTGCACTTCAGCAGGGCCAATACCTGCATCCAAGTGTTGTTCTTGGTGTCGAACAGCCGAATGTCATTGAGGGGGCCGTTGGTGAGGGAGAAGCCCCCAAACATCCACAGGGAACCTCTGGTGTCCACGACCAAACTGTGTCCAAACCTAGGCAGCTGTTTGCGAAGGTGATCCAAACTGTCAGAGAGACGAGCGACATCAAACAACTGTGTGAACACCAGTTGTTCTCCATTCAGGACGACGGAGCAGTCCTCGCCCCCAAACCCAGGAGCACACAGACATCTTCCATATCCCTGTCATCAACATTACAGCTTTATACTCTCAAACAAATGGAGCTTATGATGAAAATGAACTGTTTCAAACAGTGCAGCATGTTATTAAAACACTTGTTGCTCCACTTACAGAGAGACCTTGTACATGGAGCTCACTTTGCTTTGCATAGAGGAATGTCAAGCAAGGGATGTAAAGGGCAAGAGGGGAAGGCCTATGTAAACAAAGGTTGCCACATTGGTTACACTGACATACCAATGTCTTGCAACAGTTGACCAACGACTCTCTCCGAAACTAGCTATAACAACAATTACTTACCTATGAGAAACTAAAAGGGTTCCCAGGTTCAGATAAATGGGTACAATATCAAATATCTAATCTAACCATAAAAACTCAAGTTGGACTTATACGAGAAGTAACAAAATTAATACAAAAATTAGAAATGCCAAAAAACAAAGACAAAAAATACATGGTATGAACCCAATTGATAATTGCAGCATTGATTATAATCTAAATTTAAATAATTTTCCTAATTCAAAGGAAAACTTCATATCTAAAGTCAATCTGACACAAACATTAGACATCACATATTATTTACACCTGACAGAAGAAGTTAAGAAAAGTGATACTCCAAATAGTGTTCTAAAATTATTGGCATTAGAGACAATCCATACTAGATTTCCAGAACACAAATGGCTCCATATTTATACTGATGGATCATTGATATCAAACCAAGATGGAGCAGGTGCTGGAGTCACATGTCACCTCTTTTCCTATTACAAATCTTTAAGTTATGGAACTACTAACTTTGTTGGAGAAATTGAAGCAATTCGAATGGCCCTACAAAATCTTTTGTATAGAATTTCACATTTTCAGCAAGCAGTTATTCTCTCAGATTCCAGGGCAGCAATTATAGCAATTACTTCCAAGTTGTCACCAAAAAACCAAACAATTATAGAATGTTGGAAGATGCTTAGCCATCTAACAGCACTTCAAAAACACCTAGTCTTCCAATGGATACCAGCTCACTGTGGACTGAGTGGTAATGAGAAAGCTGATTTTCTTGCAAAAAAGGGTACCAGCGGTGTACAGAAATCTATAGTTAATCTACCATTTTATGCAGCTAAAAGATTAGTCAACTCTGAATTCAAAAAAGTTATTGCAAAATATTACTATGAAAAATCAAAGAATAAAAGATGGGAACTACTGAACATTCAAACAGTAATTCCTGAGTATCCTCGAAAAACAGCAGTTGCAACCTTCAGGTTGATTACAGGACATGATTGTCTGGCAAAACATTTAAACAGAATTGGGATATATTCTTCACCACTCTGTCCTCTATGTGATCTGCAAGAGGAAATGGACCGAGACCACCTTCAAATATGCCCGGCCACTTCTAGTGCCCCATCCATCAGTGAAAAATATTGGAGAGCAAGAGGATTAATGACTTCATTGTCAGAAATCCAGCATTGGCTAACAACAAATTTAAATAATTTCATTAATAAAAGAGAAACTCCTCCACACACGACTAAGGCTTTAGCTTTAGAAACAATACACACAAATTGCCCTTGTGTAAACTGGACACACATTTCTACAGATGGACCCCTCTTAGATGAATATGGAGCTGGAGCTGGTGGAACGTGCAAATTCTTCTCTTTCTACCAACATGCTGCAACAAATACTACACATTTTGATGGTGTTATCTTTCACTCCAAAACATTCTTATTTGGCTGCAACGATGCAAGAATATTGTTACTTTGTCAGATTCCAAAGCAGCAATTCAAGCTGTAGCATCAACATCCTATCCAAAGATGGAAAAAGTTCTAGAACTACAAACTATAATCCAAACCATTAGAAAACTTGAAAAACATGTAGTTTTATGATGGTTTCCAGCCCATTGTGGAATTCAGGAGAATGAAAAGGCTCATATGTTAGCAAAAAAAGGATGTAAAATTAAATAGAGAGAAATAAAAGCCTTTTCATATGAATCTATTAAAACGATTATAAAGAAAAAATGAATGATAATTACAAATCTGTACTAACTGAAAAAATTGGTAACCAAAATATGAAAATACTTGTAGAAAATCACTGTGTAGTTGCAGAATTGCCGGAAAATCTGCTGTTGCCATGATGAGGCTTACTACTGGACATGATTGCCTGGAAAAACATCTCCATAGAATTGGCATACTAACCTCTCCAAATTGTGTATTGTGCTCTCGAGATATAGAAATGGATAGAGAACTTCTACAAAACTGTGCAGCTTTACAAAATTATCAAGATAAAGTATCTAAGTTCTGGGAAGCAAGAAGTGAAATGGCTTTATTGATGACTCCACAGCATTAGCTACTTGCACGCACATGCACACATGCATACTATCACTGAAACTTGTCTTGTGATTAACATAATTATAAGTAAGTTGGAACAGAATGTGTTTACAAAATATCAACGTGGTCCACTGTTTTAAACACTTCATTTTCATCAATTTTATGTGTGATTAGTGTATGAGAGACAAAGTAAAGAAGCACCGTGAAAGAAGTGTCAAGGTTATGAGAAGAAAACAGTTGTGAGTTCTAATATCGTGAAAGACTGTAGACTATGTTAACATGGGTAGAAGAGAACTGTGTATTTGTGTAATTAGTGTATGAGAAACAGAGAAAGTGAAGAAAGACAGTGAAAGGAGTGAGTCAAGGTTATGAGAAGAAAACAATTGAATCGTCTAGTATCAAAACCGGTCAACTCACAAAATTTTGAAAAGTGAGTATTTATTAGAAACTGAAAGTAGAACAAGTAATCTTTCTGTTGATAAATTAATATGCATCAAATTCAGCCAAGACAACATATTACATGTCGCTGAATTTAGAGTTCTACAACAGAATGGGCCAAGTCATGCAGGGAGTACATTCAAAACCGGCCAAGTAAATGAGGAAAGTTATTGTTACAATAACATCCTGCTTCAGCATTTTCGCTTTAAAACCTCGTCGCTGGCTCAACAAACCATCAGCTCTAAATGGATGCGCAGAAGTTAAAATAATTTCTTACTTTAGCTGCAGACGTTATGTTGGTACAAGTGACCCTTTTAATTAGTGCAAAAGTATTTTGCTTAATGCCATGTTATTCACATATACCAAGATATTGTAATCTAATATAAAGTAGGCCATTTTTGTTCTATTTTAATATTATACTGCATTTTTTTAAAATTAAAGAATAAATTGTATTTTTATTGATGTTGGGTACTCCTTGAAATAAAGTCTTTCTTATTTGAAAGATTTAGAATTTAAAAACTGTCTGTCTGCAACAAAACTGGCCAACTGAAACTTAAAATTTTGAAAAAATATAGTAAATCATTAATATGATTTTCCATGTTAACACAACATGAACCCATCATATGGAACCTAATAAAACAGAAACAAAAGTATTACTAACTTTCATTGGTTTGTCTGCAGAAGTTTTTAATGAATACTGAAAAAAAAAAAAAAAAAAACATATTGTGACTTGGCCGGTTTTGATTCCAGACGATTCAGTGTAAGTTGTAATGTCATGAAAGACTGTAGACTGTACTATGATCAGTAAAAGACAACTGTGTGTTTGTGTAATTAATGGATGAGAGACAGAGAAAGTGAAGAAAGACAGCGAAAGGACTGAGTCAAGATTATGATATCATGAAAGACTGTAGACTGTGTTAACATCAGTAAAAGAGAACTGTGTATCTTGTAATCAGTGTATGGACAGAGAAAGTGAAGAAAGACAGCAAAAGGAGTGAGTCAAGGTTATGATAAGATCATGAAAGACTACAATGTGTTAGCATCAGTAGAAGAGAATTGTATTTTTGTGCAAAAGTTTAGAAGGAGAATGAACTGACAGAAGAGTAACTGGACGGAATTTATGAAATTGGTGGTGCACTAGCATGTTACCTTGTCACAAGTGCCCTGCTTGAGGTCGCTGCTGCAGTTTTTCGGACACATGTTGATGGAACAGTTTGTCCCTGTCCAACCATCTCTGCAGATACACTGTCCTGCACGACAGTATCTGTTACCATGACAGCTATTGGGGCAACTGAATATCTTGTAGCTGGCATTAAATCCCTCCGAGAGCTCTCCTTGTTTGTAGTACACTGTCAACACTCCTGCAAAATTATAAATGTACTGCATTCACATCACTTTCTCTACAAACTCTTCTTACAAAAGTTTATTCTTCGATTTACTTCTTCTTCTTTTAACAGTTTATCATTTATACAAAAGTTGTTCAGAATAAAGAGAAATTGGGATAATACTGACAGAAAATTCAACATACATGTTTAATATGAAAATATTTTAAACATATGGTATTTTGAGAGGTAGAATTGGAACTGCAAAATTCAATACCACAGCTGGGATTTGAACCACAAACCCTCCACTTACCAGGCGGGTGCTCTAACCATTAAGCTACTGTGACAACCTGCCAAAATGAAATTGAATTCTCCAACCAATTCATATTTCTTTCGGTAAACCACAAAGGTAGTCTCACATCAGAGACAATTACCCCAATGGTGACTTACTATTGTAAGTACTTTATGTTCCAGGATTAAATAATCTTTGGATGATAATTGTCTCTGATGTGAGACTGCCTTTGTGGTTTGCAAATCGGTTGCAGAATTCAGTGTCATTCTGGCAGGCTGTCACAGTAGCTTAATGGTTACAGCACCCGCCTGGTAAGCGGAGGGTCTGTGATGCAAATCTAGGTGAGTCCGAAACGTGCTCCAGAAAATTATAAATGTAAGTGTTGTTTAGTGTTATTAATTGACTAACTTTTAAACTAAATCTTTTTTGGATCAAAATTTCTTTAGTTTTAATGGTAATTTTTTCAACAAACTTCTGCCTTGGCCATTTCTTGCTAATCTTTTCATGAGCTTTTTTTGAAATTCAAATTACAAAATCATTCCCTCTAATTTTTAAAATATGGTATAGATATGTGGATAGCATTTTTGCTGTTGTCCCTGAAAAATGGATAAATAATGCTCTAAAACTTTTAAATTTACAGGATAAAGCCATACAATTCACTTTGGAAACAGAAAATAATGGATGCCTTACGTTCTAGACTTAAAAATTAAAAAAAAACATAACAGTACATTGAATTTTGGTATTTATAGAAAATCTACTCACACTGATAATTACATAAAAATAGAAGTTTTAATCCTTTTGCACATAATTTTGCTGTTTTCAATAGTTTAATTTATAGGTTAATAAATATACCCCTTAATAAAGATGAATTTGACATAGAATATAAACACATTATTAACACTGCAGTAATTAATGGTTTTAATACAGATTTTATACATAAAAAGATAGAAAAATTCAAGTATCAAAAGGCTGTTAATGAGGTTTCTACCCTCAAAAAAAAAAAAAAAAACAGGATAGTTGTATTTTTAAAAAGTTTACTTGTCATTAATGGATCAATGAAAAATTGACAAAAGTTTTTAAAGAATATGGAATAAATTTGGTCCCTCAAAATAAATTTAATACACAAAATTTACTAAATTTTTCAAAAAGGATAAAATCCCAAATTATACAAAATCTGACTGGATTGTGATAGGGTTTATACTGGTAAAACCAAACGTCATTTAGAAACCATAATAAAAGAGCATCTTAGAAATATTAAATATAAACAAACTGATAAATCAGCTGTGGCAGATCATTTTTGGCCATTTAATAATGAAATTAATCCGGAGTTTAAATTATTAAAGCAATTAAATGAACCCGAACATTTAATGGTTTGGGAAAAGATGTTTATTTTAAAAAACAAGAACCGTGTTATGAATTTTGAAATACCTCCAATAGATTGTATTTATAGGTTTTTATTTTCAGAGATTCGTGACCGAGTTTTAAAATGAGCATCGGTAACTATGGTAACTTGTTTGTATAGCTTTGAAAATGAGTTGGAGTCACATGTCAGTTGTGAAACATCTTGCAAGATTACTAAGATAAGTGAAGCTTTTTGTTTCTAATTTGTTATTATTTTAGACTCAAGTGATGTGTTTCATTTAAGTCACATTTGAAGTCATACAAAATCATTACATGAAAATGCTCTCTCTGAATCTCCATTATACTTGAAAAAAATGTTCACACTTTCCAGACTTCAAACATAAACTGAGCAAACATTAATGATACAACAATGGTCTGCCTGCTATCACTGGATTACCAACGCTTGCCCCCGTGACTGTGACAGATGACGACCATGCACCTCACTTACCAGACTTGGCCTCCACAGTGACAGGATATTTGGTGTCAACACTACAGAAGATTCCCAGGACATGACTTTGATGGCTGTAGTTCGTTGACACGAACTCAGGCAGTCCGTCGTACACATAGATGTTGTTTTCCTGGCAGCTGATGTTCACATCCTGATGTATGGTGAACTGTATCACTGGGCTAGAACAAACATGCAGCAAGTCAAGTGGTGACTGTTACACAATATGTTTACCCCTAACACAACTCAGTGTACTTACTTATCATATGTTGATCTGTTCTGTAGGCTGTGGGGACTGACGATCCACAGACACTCTCTGGTTGGTGGAGAACCCAGTCTCGACTCCCAGGGAGTCAGCTGCCCCAGGCGACTCCCAAGTCCCGAAGGCTCCAAGCCAGTCAGCATTCCCCGAGACACACATTGATAGTAGCAATTGCCCCCATTCCTGCAAACATATGATAATCAAACACAGTTACTGACTGCCACAGGCAAATAAACACAAGTCCTCTCAAGTGACAAAATATCACATCTAATTTAGTGAAATTTAGTATGTATTCTCTATCACCATTGGCTTTGAGCACCATCTATTCTACTGAGAATTGCTTTCACCAGCCTATGTTTACTTCTAACACAATACTAAAGTGATTTAACACTGAAGTTAATGCAAATTCTGTGTCATCATACAATGCATGCTGTAATATTTTGTTGTAGAGCAAGAGGATTAATGACTTCATTGTCAGAAATCCAGCATTAGCTAACAACATATTTTGTTAAACCTGTCCCCCAATCGGATCTCCGGGTGGGGACATCTTTAGGCAAATTTCATCACAACAATTCCAATACTTTAAGAATTCTACAATGGAATGCAGGAGGCATGTCCCACCCTAAAAAACAAGAGCTAATGAAAATATTAAAAGACCAAGATATAGATGTCTTCACAGTACAAGAAGCCAATAAATCAGAAGAACAGGAAATATACTTTGAAATGGATCAGTATACACTACACATATACTTCCAAAGGCTCGTCAAATAGCAAGTGGTATTCTTACAGGAATTAAAAGAAATATGAAAGCTACTATCCAAATCCAAAAAACAATGGAAGAACAAGATAAATCAGAAATAGTTAAAATTGAAGTATGGAAAAGTAACTAACACTATAGAATTTACAGTATCTACAATCCTCCAGACAATACACTACATCTAAATTCTATTCCCATAGAACCCAAAAGTATTTTAATAGGTGATTTTAATGCACACTCCCCTAGGTGGGGCTACAGAGATATAAATTCAGCAGGAAAAGTCATAGAAGACCTATTAAACTCATCAACAATGGAATTAATATTTAATCCAAATGATCCACCCACTTACCTTCATTATAATGGTTCAGGTACAAATCCTGATCTTCTGATGGTGTCATCTGACATAATTGACAATACAAAAAGAGAAATAATAGAAGACCCAGGTTCAGGCCACAGAATCACCATAAACTCCATAAGAGGTCTAATAAATAAAAGTAACAAACCAAAAATTAAAACTTCTTGGAATTTTAAAAAAGCAGATTGGTCCAGTTTCCAAAATGAGATAGAAGGGAAGTGTAATATACTGTTAGAATCACAACAGATGAAATGAATAAAAAAATTTGTGAAATATTATTGACAGCAGCCAAAACACATATCCCCAAAGGAAAGTTAAAGAAATATAGCTACTTTTGGTCTCCATCTTTATCTAAGTTAAAACACGAAAGAAATATAACAAGAGTCAAAGCCGAAAGAACCAAGTGTCCAGAAGATGTACAAAACTGGAGAAGAAAAGCAGCCATTTTTAAGAAAGAATTAATTACAGCAAAGAGGGCCAGTTTCACAAATTTTGTAGAACATATGGACTATAGGAAAGATGGAAATAAAATATACAAATTCCTTAATAAAACAAAATTATCAAAAAATACAACTGAACCATTAAAACATAATAACAAAAGCTTAACTACAGATAGGGAAATAGCAGAATCCCTTAACAAGTTTTATGCTCAGTCACAAAGAATACCCCAAGCATATAAAAAACAAGATAAAGCTATCCAAAAAACTATCAGAGAAACTAATAAGCCAAAAGGTATACAAAATGATATTTTTATTCAGGATTTTAATGAAACAGAACTGGATTTAGCAATAGAACAATTACAGAACAAAAAATCTTCAGGACCTGACAAGATCCACCCAGTTTATTAAACACCTTGGCAGGAAAGGAAAAGAAATCCTACTTTAACTGTATAACACGTGTTGGAGAATGACTGTACCTTCCGACTGGAAAAAAGCCATTATCATCCCGGTTTTAAAGAAAAGCAAACCTTCAAACAATATTAATAGTTTCAGACCAATATCTTTGACCAGTGTTATTGCAAAAGTGATGGAAAGAATGGTGGCATCTAGACTTAACTGGTTCCTAGAATATTACAACTTAATTAATAGTTCACAGACCGGCTTCAGACAGAATCATAGTACAAGTGAAAATGTACTCCTACTAAGCCAAGACATCAAGGAAGCTTTCAATAGAAAGGAGGATACCTTAGCAGTATTCATTGATTTTAAATCAGCATATGACTCAGTCTGGAGAAACAAATTAATTGAGAAGTTGCAATCAATAGGTGTGAAAAGTAACATGCTTAAATGGATAACTCAGTTTATTTCACAAAGATTTTGTGCCACAAAATATAATACATACATTTCCAAATATAAACAAACACACCGAGGACTTCCTACCTTCAGTTTGGAATTAATAGAGGAAATAAGTAAATCAGACACACCAAAAGAAATACAAAAACTTCTAGCTCTGGAAACAATCAATACTAGATATCCCACAGAAGAATGGCTGCACATATACTCTGATGGATCCTCCAAGGAAAACCTTACTGGAGCTGGAGTTACGTGTTCACATTTTTCCTTTTATCATTCTGTTGGCAGTGACACAACAAATTATGATGGAGAAATAGAGGCTATACACATTGCTCTCCGACAATTATTAAATCTTCCCTTATATAAATTTAACAAGGCAGTCATTCTTTCGGATTCTAAAGCTGCAATTCAGGGAATATGTTCAAATACTACAAAGAAGTCAACAAAAATTAGAGAATGCTACAAAATGTTAACACAACTCCAAAAAGTTAATAAGACTGTTCATCTCCAATGGATTCCAGCACACTGTGGAGTCATGTGGAACGAAGCTGCAGATTCACTTGCAAAGAAAGGCACAACAATAAAACAAAAGTCTAAATTCAATTTCTCATATTCCTCAATAAAACGCTTGATCATTAAAAAATTTTCTCATTCATACCTTCAAGAAATAGAAACAAATGCCAAAGATAAAAACTGGATTACACTACTTTCCAACCCAGATATAATCCCTAGGAGACCAAGGAAAACAGTGGTTGCAGCCTTCCGACTGCTTAGCAAGTCATCTCTACAGAATAGGTATCTCAGCCTCACCAATATGTGTCCTGTGTAACGATCCAGCAGAAATGAACGAAGACCACTTGAAGACCTGTGAAGCATTAAGATCAGAAGAAACTACAGTACAAAAGTATTGGAAAGCACGAATGGTAATGGCTTCATTGCCAGATGCAAGGCACTAGAAAACAACAACAACAACATATTTTGTTAAACTTGATGTTAAGGCAAAGTTCTATTTGGAATTTTTGAATGCTGTTCCTAACCAAGGAAAACCAATCTATCATAATGGGTTTGAAAACCTACAAAAGGAAGAATTTTTGAAGCAATAGACTGTCCAAAGCAATTGTAAGAAGGGAGAACTGCCAGCACCACCATTAAATTTCTCCCAGGATACATTTAATTTAACTTCAACTGCTTTTTTCTGCAATCAGTAATCCATTCTAAAATTTTGGTTTAAATTGGTGACTATGTGATGACTTTCAAATTCCAGTCTTTTCATGATATTGCAAGAAACAATTGAAAAGTGACAGAACTTTAAAAAAATTACCAAGTATTGAAACACTGAAACCAACAATAACATGTCTAAGAAATGGTAGATGCCACAAAAATATTACTTGATAAAAGTTTTGTGCTTTAAAAAGATCTACATATTTTGTATATTTGTTACAGTTTACCAGTTATACAAAAGTTATTCAGAATAAAGACAATTTCAGAGACTACTCCCAGAAAATTCAACATATACATTTCATTTGTCAGGAAAATATCTAAAACATATGATCCTTTTTAATTAAAATCATTAGAGTCACTTTTAAGAAAGAAAGAAAGAAAGAAAGAAAAAATATCCATGCACATGCACAGAACTTTTCTATATTCCCGGTGAAATGCTGCAGCAATGAACAAGTGTCTACTCACCTGGGGTCTCCATAATAGCCTGGTTTACATCGGTTGCAACTGGTGCCCTCTGTGTTGTCTTCACAATAACACCTTCCTGTCTGTAGGTCACAGATTCCCTTAGAACTGCTGCCATGACCATTACAGTTGCAGACATGACATCCTCGTCCAGACGTGGCGTTGCCATAGCTGCCTGGCCTGAACATGTTTAAACAAGGCAAATAGCCTGCTTTCTGTATATTCCAACCTAAGTAAGGCCTAGTCTCTAGATATTTACTGATGTAACATTGTTCTTTCACACTGTAGAGAGCACGAAATAAGAAGGCACATGAGCAGCTCTGGAGCGCTGCTGCCTGAGCATATCGCTATGCGAGATAAGCACGTGAGTGTTACCGGTAGACAGCAGCAAGGACGGTGAAGGATTGCAAGGTGCAAAATTAAAACCTGTCATAACAATTTCTCTTTCTTTAAAATGAGACAATAGGCTCTCTAATCCTGTAATTTGCTTCAAATATAAATTCCTCATCTAAGCAGATAATTTTGTTTTGCAATCTAATGTTTCAACGGAGTTCATATCTTTCAACTTGAAAATTGGGCCTAGGTGAATTTTTTTCAAAGTCCTCATGTCATATCCTTGAAAGATATTAAACTTAAATAGCAACTTTGGTTTTTAACAGACTTTTGGTTTTTGAGTCGTGCTCTTCACAGACAGACATAGACGTGTACGTGTACCCCCACCCCACACTCACCACCCACACATCCCTGCTTAGAAAAGCTTTTTTTGGATTCAGGGGACCTCAAAACATATATTTCTGGTGAAATCTCAACATTGAATTTGTAGGTCATATACAATACTTCCTCTACTTACTACATGTAGTAGAGAAAGTAATAAAATGCTTCCTCTTACCTACTATATGCAGATGGCAGAGAAAATAAAAAGGTGAAAGTGTTTAAAAGTTGAGGTATGTGAATATGTAAACATTGAAAATGTGATAATGTTGCTCAAATAAGAAGAAACTTGTGGGTAGTTTATAGAAATAATGTTTCTTAAGCAAATCACAGCATAGAGTTAGCAAATTACCTGCAGAACTGGCACTGGTGTCCTGTGGCCCAGTTCTGACACTCGTCACAGATGCCAATACCCCTGTGACATGTGGAATGATTGTTGCAGCCACAGTTGAGTCCACAATCAACGCCTGTCCACCCCAGGTTACACTTACAGGAGTACTCTGGTGCCCCAACACAGTAGCCATGTATACACTTGTTGTAACATCTGCAAACAATCATTCACATCACTTTCTCTACCCACTCTTCTATCTACTTCATGTTAATCTTATAGGTATTGGACAGAATGTTAAGAAGGCCTCATGCCAAGAGAATTATGGGTTTGTTAAAATGGTAATTATTTATACTGAACTTAATGTGAAATATTCTATTTGTTAAATTGTTATAGGTATTCTAAAGTAAGAACAAATTAGAAACTAAGAACTTCACTTATCTTAGTAATGTTGCAAGTTCTTGTTGCAAAACTAAGAACATTGCAACATTACTAATATAACTGAAGTTTTTAGTTTCTAATTTCTTCTTACTTTAGAATCTTGTTGCTTCACTGTTAATAGCTTCAATTTTCCATAGTTGTTATAGGTATATTTATATCTGCAACAGGATTCAAATACTAATATACATTAACTTATGTGACTGTAATTATTATTTATTTATGCCAACAAACTTACTGTTGGTGTTTTTAAACACACAAGTCATATGTGGGCAATGTTTGAGAGGCAGAACTGGAACTTAAAAATTCAATGCCACAGCTGGAATTTGAACCACAGACCTTCCGCTTACCGGGTGGCTGCTCTAACCATTAAGCTACTGTGACAACCTGCCAGGTTGCTTAATGGTTAGAGCATCCGCCTGGTAAGCGGAGGGTCTGTGGTTCAAATCCCAGCTGTGACACTGAATTTTTAAGTTCCAGTTCTACCTCTCTTACATGACCTGTGTTAAGTCACCCTCGTCCAGTGTCACCAGTATCATGTAAAGTTAGAAATGAATACATTTTGTTATTTGTAACTGTTGCACAATAGAATATGAAAAGAAAGTGGCGTCATCTTTTTATATCCCTTTGTTTTATATCACATTTTCCTATGACTTGCGCCAAGCATTTTTAGCTGCTGATATTCCCTTGTTCAAAATTAATAATCCAGCATTTAAAAACTTTCTTGCCAAGTACACTCAACAATATGTGCCTGAAGAAAGTACACTGCGTAAGACTTATGTAGGACATTGTTACAATAACGTATTGTCAAATATACAAAATTAATTAGCGGATCAGTTTGTGTGGTTGTTTGTTGATGAAATCCCTGATTCTGAGCGCTGTTCTATTGCTAATATAATCGTGGGTGCTTTAAACAATGAACAAAAGTCTACACCTTACCTTCTTAATGTGTGCGAATTGTTGGCCAGTGACAATGTAACTGTGACCCAGTTTGTGATGGACTCTTTGAAATTACTATGACCATGTGGAATCAAATACGACTGGTTACTTTTATTTGTTACTGATGCAGGTCCTTATATGGTAAAATCAGGACAAACTCTGAAAGGTATGAGAGGTAGAACTGGAATTAAAAATTCAATGCCACTACTGGGATTTGAACCACAGACCTTCCACTTACCAGGGGGCTGCTCTAACCATTGAGCTATTGTGACAAACTGCCAGAATGGCATTAAATTCTCAAACCAGTTCGTATTTCTCCTGGTAAACCACAAAGGCAGTCTCACATCAGAGACAAATTACCCCAATTGCAAGTACTTTATGTCCCAGGATTAAATAACCTTCAGATGGTAATTATTATTTATTTATGCCAACAAACTTGGAGCCATGTGAATACTCACGTTTTGGTACAACTTGTCTTGCCATTACCAATGAAACCTCGTTTACACTGACAACTGTAAGAGCCATGTGTGTTGGTACATTCAGCCTCTTTGTGACAGTCGTGCAGACCCAAGTCACACTCGTCCACGTCGGGACACTGTGCATATGCCCAGCTTGCTTCTTGCTCCTCCAGAGTGACATTGTGGTGCTCGTTGATCGCCATGCTGCACGAATCTGCACACACAACACAGTCATGCTTACTTCAACAATAAATAATCTCTGTCTCTTTGTAGTATAAGGACCTATTTCCACTAGGTAAAACAATATACACAAAGCTCTATCGAGAACCAGAAGACACAGACCAGCAAAAAGGTTACAGACCGAGTTTTTCACTTTGATATAACACAAGGTGATCCATTATACAAGTTCTTAAAACCACCATCAGGGCAGTCTGCAGGAGATACCAGCCCTGGGAACCAACCTCTACAGTTCAGTTGACATCCAGTTAATGGAGGAAAGCTAGCCTCCTAAACATTTACCGGGAAAATTTAAAAGAGAGTATTGTTTAGTGTTATTAATCGACTCAAATTTCCTACTTTAAAGCTCTCAATATGTTTCTTGGGGATGATGGCAAAGGAGTATATAGGCCCATATAAACTTTAGTATGTGATTATTTTCAACCATATATACAAAAGATAACTGAAGCCTATAGACTGTAAATATTAGTTATATTAGTAGATTTAATTTGGTTCAGTTTTTCATTGAATAACAGACTGATCTTACCAACATGAGCATGAGTAAAGTCGCCCTTGACACACACTCCGAGGATGGGGTTCTCCACGCTGTAACACCAGCCACAACTGAGTGTGTGCAGACAGCTGGAACAGTTGGCATGTCTGCTGCATGACTTGCACTGCTGACTGGTGTGTTGCTGGAACTGCAGCAGCTGTTGTTGCTGTTGTGCCTGTTGTTGAGAGTGGTGGTGGTCAGTCCACTCTCGACACAACCCAAACTGGTACTCAGAGGTGTACACCGAGAATGAGAAACATTCCTGAAAACAATCAAAAGTTGCCTTCCTTTTCGTACCTTTGTTTATAGTGACCATCTGATGTGTTACAAAGTATTTCAGATACTGTCTTATGACATAGTTACTCTAATTACCAACATATTACATCTTAAACACAGTCTGGTGTAACACAGGCTGCAGTGTGCAACAAAGGACAGTTGGGGCCAAGCCACTTCACACCACATACCAGGTGCTTCCTCACACTACTCAGGGAACAAACACATAACAGTGTTAGGGGTTTTCCAGATCATTCGAGAAGTGTCCAATGGCCGGCTTGTTTGTAGATGTTCGAGATAGATGCAGGAAGTTTTCGAGTCAGTCGGTGTGTAAGTGAATGCGACACAGCTGAGAAAGATACTTCATGTCAAAGTGAAGAGGTTTTAGCGAGCCAAGTGATTGTATCATCAAAGTGAGTGTTTGAGATACAGAAAAGGGGAGAAAGACAGTGAAAAGAGTGAGTCAAGGTTACGAGAAGAGAACTGTTGAGAGTTGTAATACCATTAAAGACAGTAGACTGTGTTAATGTCAGTAAAAGAGAACTGTGTATTTGTGGAATTAGTGTATGAGAGACAGAGAAAGAGAAGAAAGACAGTGAAAGGAGTGAGTCATGGTTATGAGAAGAAAACTGTTGAGAGTTGTAATATCATAGAAGACAACAGACTGTGTTAATGTCAGTAAAAGAGAACTGTGTATTTAAGCAAAAGCTTAGAAGAAAAATAGTGATAGAAAAGGAACTGGACTGGACTTGGTCATTTTGTTACAATAATTTAGTGTAATAACTCTCCAATGTAAATATTCCAGCACAGTTCTTGTACAGTGTAGATTATTAAAAAAAATTATTTTGTTGTTTAACGATGCTGTCAATTGCCAGGATCACATCAGCGTCGCCGGTGTGCCGGAATTTTGTCCCGCAGGAGTTCTTTTACATGCCAGTAAATCTACTGACATGGAGCTGTCGTTTTTAAGCACACTTAAAAACCATCGACCTGGGCTGGGTTTGAACCCGCGACCTTGGGATCAGTAAGCCAGCGTCTAACCAACTGAGTCACCCAGACCGACTAGTTTGTAGAAGCTATATACAAATAAACAATGGTAGATAGAGAAAATCATGAGAACATGAAAGAGTTTAAAGGTTGAGATATATATTGCTAAGGCAACTTACCTGGGTTGCCTCACACCACACACAGCGGCCTCTGTCATCCAGACAGCGAGAACAATTACTGCGCTGATAACACGGAACTGGGCACTGTGACAGTTCCACCACAGCATTTGCCGATCTTTACATAACAAAAGTAATAAGCATCAGTCACATTTCAACACACGCATCATTTAACAACACATATTTATGGAGTATGTTTATTTATTTTTTAAATGACATAAAAGAGTGCAAATTTTGATAGTGAAACTTTAATAGACATTTTCAGCTTATATTATCTTCTGTATCAAACTCAAAATATGAGTGCAATATCAAAGCAACAATTTTGACAACTTTAGATTTTAGGGCAATGTTCCCATATTAAACTGTCGAGATTGTACATCTTGTCACAAGTGCACTTCAACAACAATTCTGAATGAGACAACACTTTAATATATTTCATATGGTTAGCTCCTTGGTTTAATTTAACGCTATACTATAACAATCTGTAGTTGATGTTGCTGTTTGCATACCTGCCACGTCTAGCACATCTAGCTTCCTCGGTCCACCATTCACACAAACTGCTGTTCACACACGATTCACACGTTATGTAGTTTGAACAGTTGGCACAACTGAACGGCAGCAGTGTGAAGTAATGCCACTCTTCTGGGTTTGTTACTACAAACATAAACAACCAATGCAAATATGGGGGGAAGAAGTTGGGCAATGAGCTGACGATGTAGAGAAGTGGGCTGATATGAGGATAAATGCTCACAAAATTACATAGAAACATTACAAGGATTTGGTGGAGAGAGAAGTGTGTGGTTAGCTGTGACAAAGTGGGAACACATTCACAAAAGGGTTAATCACTACATTTCCATGGGCAATCAAAACCTATTTGAGTCTAAAACCATATTCAATACAATACATGCTTCCATGTTCAATTCAATCCAGAATGAGATCGATAATAATACACAAGGCTCAAGCATAAGTAATTCAAGTTTTTATGCTGGTGACCTGGTTTATATTGGTGAACCTGTTAAAATATGTTTTCTGGATATTTTAAGTAAGTTTTGAGGTTAGTGAATGTTTTTAGGCGAATATATTGTGAGATAATAGAAATGACTTGTGTTTATTACATCACTCTCACTAAAAAAACAAAATGACGAGCGTGCAGCATGCTACAAGTACAGTACAAGTTAGCATCTTTGACAGATTCAAATCAATTTCAACCAGGTAGGTGTTTCCAAGCAACAAAAATTTTGATCCGATCCCACTTCTAAGAGGATCGGATCCAAGGATTCAGTTCAATCTGAATCTGTTTCCATCCAGTATTCAATCTGGAGTGAGAAGATAATAAAGTAAGAACAAATTAGAAACTAAAAACTTCACTTATCTTAGTAATATTGCAAGTTCTTGGTGCAAAGCTGACTAAAGTTTCGAGTTGACTCCAACTCATTCTCAAAGCTATACAAACAAATTTATTACCAAAGCTACAGATCTTCATTTTTCTCTGAAAACAAAAACCATAGATACTGATGCTCATTTTAATTACCAATCTCTGAAAACAAAAATCTATAAATACAATCTATAGATGTTTCAAAATTCATAACACAGTTCCTGTTTTTTAAAATAAATATTTTTTTCCCAAACCATTAAATCTATAGGTCCACTTAATTGTTTTAATAATTTAACTTCTGGATTAATTTCATGATTAAATGACCAAAAATGATCTGCCACAGCTGATTTCTCAGTTTGTTTATATTTAATATTTCTAAAGTGCTCTTTTATTCTGGTTTCTAAATGACGTTTAGTTTTACCAATATAAACCTTATCACAATCGAAACAGCTAAATTGATAAATGCCAGATTTTTTATAATTTGGCATGTTATCTTTTTTAGAAAAATTTAGTAAATTTTGTATATTAACTATCTTCCTTTCATAGAAGTTTGAAAACAGTGTTGTTGTAATTAATTAATTTTTAAAAGGTGAGTTAATTAGTAACACTGAACAACATTCCTCAGAGTGACATTTTCAGTAAGTTCATTGAACCGTTACCAGAAGAAACATCAGAAGAAGCATCACCATCCGCACCACGAAACACCATGGAAACCCAGTTATTGTCCGGTTGATAATGGAGGAAAGTTAACCTTCGAAACGCGTCCCGGAAAAATATTTTGTAAGTGTTGTTCAGTGTTATTAACTCACCTTTTAAAAAATAAATTTATATATTAAATTTATTTTGAGGGACCAAATTTATTCCATATCCTTTAAAAATCGTTGTAAATTTTTTATTGGCCCATGGATGGTAAGTAAACTTTTTAAAAATACAATTATCTTTTATTTTTTTGAGGGTAGAAACTTCTTTAACAGCTTTTTGATACTTAAATTTTTCTATCTTTTTATGTATAAAATCTGTATTAAAACCATTAATTACTGCAGTGTTAAAAATGTGTTTATATTGTGTCAAATTCTTCTTTATTAAGCGGTATATTTATTAACCTATAAATTAAACTATTGAAAACAGCAAATTTATGTGCAAAAGGATTAAAACTTTTATTTTTTATGTAATTATCAGTGTGAGTAGATTTTCTATAAATATCAAAATTCAATTTATTGTTATGTCGTTTAATTTTTAAGTCCAGGAACAGAAGGCATCCATTATTTTCGGTTTCCAAAGAGAATTGTATAGCTTTATCTTGTAAGTTATAAAGTTTTAAAGCATCATTTATCTGTTTTTTAGGGATAACAGCAAAAATGTCATCCACATATCTATGCCATATTTTAAAAATTAGAGGGAATAATTTTATAATTTGAGTTTCAAAAACGCTCACGAAAAGATTAGCAAGAAATGGCGAAAGTGGACTACCCATTGCCAAGCCAGAAGTTTGTTGAAAAAAATTACCATTATCTCCCACCTAACAATAGTATGTATATATGGAGAGCAGAGCACAGTCATACTTTGATTCTGATGAAGGCCATGGAGTCTACAATGGCCGAAAGCTCAATGTTTCTAAATCTCACATGGCTGTTCACCCATGAAGCCTTGATTAATAACGTTCGCCGTGAAAGCTTTAAGTCTTACAAATATTTTCTTGATTTTTAATGCATAAAAAATAAACAAATTCAACTTTTTTAGCACCTAAAATTCCGTTCCCTAGTCATCACGTTTGGAAACGATAGTTTGTGACCATTGGTTGGTTACAACAAAGTGATTTTTCAAGAGACGGAGTTCATCTAAATCGCAGAGGATCATATAAGTTTGGAGAACTATTGTGCAGAGTTATCTCATCTCAGATGGGAAACTAAAATCAGTCACGGTGGATGAAATGGTCAGTTTTCCTGAAGGCTCCCAGTACGAAGAAAATGTGAATGATGAAAGTGTTTTTAGTGAAAGTGAGGTAAATCCTGTACGATCTATGTTTCAATCAAACAGTGCCAGAATCTCAGACGATAGTCTTGTGATTTTCCACCAAAACATTAGAAGTGCTAGAAATAAGAAACTGAATTTAGAGGTATTTATTAATAGTAAATTAAGAGATGTAGATATTATAGGTTTAACAGAGCATTGGCTAAAGGAAGATGAAATTGAATTTTATAGATTACCAGGTTTCTCAATAGGCAGCCATTACTGTAGGAAACAAAAATTAGGTGGGGGTTCCTGTATATTTGTTAGGGAAAATATAACTTTTAAAAAAATTGATATTTTTGAGGAACTAGTTTGTGATGAGCATTTTGAAATGTGCATGATTGAATTAATAGAACACAAAGTAACAGTTATATGTATATATAGAAATCCTAGTAGTACAATTAATCAGCTAATTAGTAAGTTAGAAATAGTAATTGATTTCTTTCAAAAAAAATCTAAAAATATATTAATAATGGGGGATTTAAATGTAAATTTTTTAACAGAGAATTCAAACAAAAAAGACTTAATAGAGTTACTTGATTCCTATGCCATGAAAGCAGTGGTAGATACTGCTACTCGGGTTTCCACCGCTAGTCATACTGCAATTGACCAAATCATTTTAAGCTCAAATATTTTTAAATATAAGTTGGAAATTATTGATAGCGTATTATCTGATCATAATGGTCAAAAGCTCACAATACGTAAGTTTACCAAAGAAAATGCCAAAAAGAATCAAAATATTTATCAGTATAAAAGATGTATGAGTGATGAAAATGTACATTATCTTAACTACCTACTTAGCAAAGAAGATTGGAATAATGTTTTTTCTTTAAAAGAAGTAAATGCAGCTTTTGTTTCCCTTACTAATACATTTAATCATTATGTAAACATTGCTTTGCCACTTAAAAAGGTTAATTTGAACAAAAAACATAGTGCCCAGTGGATGACAAAAGGTATACGTACATCTAATGAAAGACTACATTTCTTAAGCAAACTCATAAAAGAAACAGACACAACAGAATCATTTAGACAATACTTTCTAGAATATAAACGAATATATAAAAAGGTTATTAGAAACGCAAAACGACTATATAATGACAAACTAATAGCAAACTCAACAAACAAATCAAAAACTGCCTGGAATATTATCAATCAAGAAATACAAATGCAAACAAATAAGTATCCAGATTATAACCTTAAAGATGAGAATCAAACAATATCAGACCCTACAGAAATAGCCAAAATGTTTAATAATTATTTTGTACAAGTATCAAAAAGTTTATTAAATCAATCTTCAGTACAAACTCATAAACATATATTAAATGGAAGAAATTCTTATCCTACTATTTTCTTAGTGCCTGTAACAGAAGATGAATTAATATCTATAATAAAAAACATTAAAAATAAAAAATCCTATGGGTTAGATGGCTGCTCCAACTTCATGATAAAAGCATGTGCAAATCACCTACTAAAACCACTCTGTTATGTAATAAATCTATCTATAAGGGAAGGGTGTTTTCCAGAGTGTCTTAAGGTTGCAAAAGTAAAACCATTATTTAAAAAGGGACTAAAAACCGAAACAAAAAACTATAGGCCGATTTCTCTCTTATCCCCTTTCTCTAAAGTACTAGAAAAAATTATATACAACAGAATATTAAACTTCATCTCAAAATTAAAGATTCTTTCTCTATGTCAACACGGTTTTCAAAAGGGCAAATCCACCACTACAGCATTGATTCAATTTTGTGATGCTATCTACAAAAGATTAGATGATTCAGAACATTGTGTAGGAATTTTCCTTGATCTATCAAAAGCATTCGACCTCGTCAATCACAAAATTCTACTTCGGAAACTAAGCGACTATGGAATAAGAGGTGTAGTAGCTCATAACTGGTTCAATTCATACCTAACAAACAGGAAACAAGTAGTGGAAATAGATTATTTTAATGATTGCACAAAGGAGCTGAAATCTTTTTTATCAGAGGAGCGCACAATTGATTGCGGAGTTCCGCAAGGTTCAGTCTTAGGCCCATTATTGTTTCTTTTATATATAAATGATCTTGTTGATAACAATCAAAATAACAGTATAAAATACTTAATATTTGCAGATGATACCAGTATACTAACATCAGGAAAAAATGATGACACTTTAAAAATAAATATTGACGCAGTCACATTACACACAGCTTCTTGGTTTAATGAAAATAGTCTATGTCTAAATAAGGAGAAGTGTTTAGCTGTAGGATTTCATCACATAAACAACAAATCATTAAACTTTCCTACCATACAGCTAGAAGGAACAAATATAAAATATTCAAATAAGTCAAAATTTTTAGGATTATATATTGATGAAAATCTCAGTTGGAAACCTCATATTAATGAATTAATTAAAAAACTAGGTCAAATCTGCTTCCAAATTAACATTTTGAAACACTCAGTGAGCAAAAATACACTTAGGGTCATGTATTTCTCCAAATTTCACTCCTTAATTTCATATGGAATATCCTTGTGGGGAAATAGTAGCGAAGCTATTAAAATATTCAAACTACAAAAAAGGGTCATTAGAATTATTCTCAGTTTACCTTTTATTGTCAGCTGCAAACCATTCTTTAAAGAACTAAACATTTTGCCATTGCCCTGTATATACTTATATGAAACAATTGTACTAGTGCAAACACACATCAAAGATTTTACCACCAATTCTGAAATTCACTGTCATAACACAAGAGAAAAAACTAAATTACATCTAACCCCACATAACAAAAAATTGTTTGAAAATAGTTTTTACTACAGAGGCATTAAATATTACAACAAATTACCCATTGAAGTAAAAAATATAAATTCCATTCACCGTTTCAAAAAACATCTCAAGCAATTTTTGATGGAAAAGTGTTATTATTCAACTGATGAGTTTTTGCATTGTTGAGGTAAATGCAGATCTAAGGATGTAAGCGGTGAAACAGTATCTGGTACAAGGTGTCCTTTGTAGTCTGGAGCATTTTGAGCTTGAGTTTTAGATGAGGGTTTGTAGATAGATTGTGCCTGTGAATATTATGTATGTAAGTACTATATTTTGTAAGTAGCTTTTTTAGTGACACAACCACAACATGTATATGTTTTATGGTTGAAATAAATAAATAAATAAATAAATAAAATTGAGAAAAATATTCTTCTCAATTTTTAATGATAAAACATCAACTAAGGATAGCTTGGATAGCTTTGAGAATAAGTTGGATGCAACTTGAAACTAGTCAGCATTATGCCATCTTGCAGTATTAATAAGTGGAGCTTTTAGTTTCTAATTTGTTCTTAATTTAGATTAAATAAAATAGAAAAAGTAAAATAGAAAAAGGATATCAACATACTAAGATAAGTGAAGTTTTTAGTTTCTAATTTGTTCTTATTTTAGAATCAGTTTACTGATTTATAATATTACTAGCTGAAATACCCAGCAATGCTTGTGGTTTAACCACTTATCCCTACTTAAAAATATATTACTTAATACACTTAAACAAAGTCTTAAAGTCTTAGGATTTCATAAGGAACAAAAAATAAACAAAATAAAACTTGGGGAAGACACTGCACAAACATACTGTTGAACAATCACAAATACTACAGGATGTGTTTCATAAAAGAAAAGTGAGTACAGAAAGCTATGAGAATATAATACACTGCATAGTAAAATGGACAGCACAGAAATGCTGTTCATGAAAAAATACATATACATGCCGAATTTCATGGTGATCGGTCAAAGTGGTTCAGGAGAGTAGCTGCTACATACATATATACACACATTGGTTGTTTCTTTTTTTTGGCAACTATTTATTTTCTGGACACATGGCATACACACAAGGCCTTCAATGTGTTCCCAGCGATGTAGTAGCCATCAAATGGCATCGGCACCACCTCACCTCTGGATGGTACATCAACTGTTCTCAATTTCTTCCCATGCAGTGGCTCCTTCAGCTTAGGATCGAGGTGGTTAGAGTACCTCCCAACCCCAGCGATGTGTAGCCATCAAATGGCATCGGCACCACCTCACCTCTGGATGGTACATCAACTGTTCTCAATTTCTTCCCATGCAGTGGTTCCTTCAGCTTAGGAACAAGGTGGTTAGAGTACCTCCCAACCCCAGCGATGCAGTAGCCATCGGCACCACCTCACCTCTGGATGGTACATCAACTGTTCTCAATTTCTTCCCATGCAGTGGCTCCTTCAGCTTAGGAACGAGGTGGTTAGAGTACCTCCCAACCCCAGCGATGTAGTAGCCATCAAATGGCATCGGCACCACCTCACCTCTGGATGGTACATCAACTGTTCTCAATTTCTTCCCATGCAGTGGCTCCTTCAGCTTAGGAACGAGGTGGTTAGAGTACCTCCCAACCCCAGCAATGTAGTAGCCATCAAATGGCATCGGCACCACCTCACCTCTGGATGGTACATCAACTGTTCTCAATTTCTTCCCATGCAGTGGTTCCTTCAGCTTAGGAACGAGGTGGTTAGAGTACCTCCCAACCCCAGCGATGCAGTAGCCATCGGCACCACCTCACCTCTGGATGGTACATCAACTGTTCTCAATTTCTTCCCATGCAGTGGCTCCTTCAGCTTAGGAACGAGGTGGTTAGAGTACCTCCCAACCCCAGCGATGTAGTAGCCATCAAATGGCATCGGCACCACCTCACCTCTGGATGGTACATCAACTGTTCTCAATTTCTTCCCATGCAGTGGTTCCTTCAGCTTAGGAACGAGGTGGTTAGAGTACCTCCCAACCCCAGCAATGTAGTAGCCATCAAATGGCATCGGCACCACCTCACCTCTGGATGGTACATCAACTGTTCTCAATTTCTTCCCATGCAGTGGCTCCTTCAGCTTAGGAACGAGGTGGTTAGAGTACCTCCCAACCCCAGCGATGGAACAAATCAAAGCTCCCGCAGTTCCACACAGTCTGTACATCATTCTCACTAACCGGTGAATGACCAGATCCAGGCACATGTCCTCCTTCAACGGCTTGTACCAACCTTGCCACTGTTTGGTACACAGTGACACTGTCACACAGTTCTACCTCTGCCACATTCAATTTTCAACCAGATTCTCTGCTCCTGCTTTGAAAACATTGTACCAGGTTATACTGCAATGCCTACATCTAAACTGATGATCTTCGGCTCATTATTGAGTGAGGAGGGGAGGGGGAAAGGAGCATCCATATGCTCGGATGGAGGGGAGGTACCGTATTTTATCACGTAATTCCCCCCTTTTTTTTTCCCTCAAAAAATTCGCTTCAAAACAATGGGGAGAGAACTATGCGAGTGGTGCTTCTAGGAATTCAGAAAGGAAGGGAAACCATGTAGTATTATACAAACGTTATAAAGATAACTATACAGTAATTTGTGAATGAACTGGATACATACCATGGTTTCATTGGGCCTACAATGTATTGTTTCATTGTTTCTTTTCTCTGACTATTCTTTTGTCTCCATCAATACCATATTGAATTAGGATCAATGGAGAACTGTCTTCCTGCAGCTTTCACCCTGTTTGCATCGGTGCAATATAATAAATTTAATTTAAATTTTGCAGTGTAGTTTGAATATTTCGACATTATGACAACTTGTAACAAACTGACTTAGAAACACGTCTGCAACACCACAATGACAATATGAGTATTTTTGAGGCAAGCACTGTGTCCATTGTTGTCCGTGACAAGCACTGCTGCGTCGATTGTTGTCCATTGTCAAGTCATTTGAAGGCTGCTCCAATAAGAACAAACCAGGAGAGGGAATTATGCGATGTTTAATAGGTAAATAACTTTTAGTGATGAAAAATCATAGGGGAGGGAAATATGTGAGGGGGGCTTATGCAATAAAATATGGTATCTAAACACGTGCAATAAACAGAATTGCCAACTCTAGTGTTATTTGGATTTCATAATGTAGTTGCCAAAACTAAAGAAACAACCCTTATATATAGATCAGTTCTCTCTCTTTATACAATTATTTTACATGTCATGCTAATAAACTTGATCAGAACATAAATAAGAGAAAAATAAAACAAAACTTTCTTACATAATTGTTATTAGAATATTTCAGCAGTCACAAACTTCACATTACACGTTATTCAGAATTGTTTCATGATAAATGAGAATTAAACTAATATAACAGAGTATCAGTATTCTTTCTGCTAAGTGTCAAATCATGGCTCTTGTTTCTACATGCATTCCCTGGAGAGTATACCTATTTTCTACTCCATGGCAAGTGTAATGAAGGTGAAACGCTGATGTTTATCAGAAAGCAACAATAAACAGTGGTACGTACTTGATGTGCAGACCTCCTTCTCGTCCATAGAGCGTGGATAGCATCGCTGCTGAAGATCACACCAGCCACACAGCGAGTCGGTGAGACAGTGCAGGCAGTTGGAGTACAGATGACATGAGCCGTTCTCATACGGCTCCAGATACTCAAACGTAAACACCTTGGCATTCTCTTCACTCTTGTTGTGATGAAGTTCCATCTTGGAATGTGTTGCGTAAGGTCCAGGACTGATTTTGTTGCGAGACTCAAAGTCGACGAGATATCGTCCTGGTAAGAGCATTACTGGGCTTCCCGAAGGCCATTGTGCTGCCACACAGTGGGACATTTCTGTTGTGAGGTTGGCAACCACTTCCTGAAAGTGACACACTTGTTACATATTATGTTTCATATTCTAAACCATGCTTACTATCATTATAACAAGTATTTTTAATTAAATTAATAAACTGGAAGCAGTACACTGTAAAGCTGAATATTAATTTTAATCAATGGAAATCACTTGTTCTTTCCCACAATAATCGAGTGCACGACAAGGTTGGAATGAGGTAGAATGAGACTGAAAAATTCAATGCCATAGCCAGAAGATATGTGGTTCAAATCCCAGCTATGACCCCTTTTTAATACTAATTGCCTTTTTTTAGTTAAATAAACACAACATTATAAGTGTTGAGGCTTTCACGGCCGGCATTATCAACTATGTTAAGTAGATTTTCCGGGTTTGTGGGCCGTGGTCGAGTTGGATTACCTTCCTCCGACGTTTCGCTGGAAACTGCGTCCAGCATCTTCAGGGTCAACCTCTGTTATTAGCGGCTGCACATAAATTAAAGTTCACTGCAAACTTTCATATTCATCTTTGTTTGTTATTAGTGTCCATTGGTAACAAATTTTCACGATCGCTCGTTCTCATGAATACCAACATGAGATTATCGATCTCATGTTTACAAAATACCATGTAGCTGTGGACAAGTATATATAGGCACTACCATGCGGAGTATCAGCACTCGACTAAAAGAACATGAAAGACATAGCCGGTTGGGACAGACGGACAAGTCATCGGTGGCAGAACACTCTCTATTGTTCGGCCACGACGTGAATTACAAAGACACGGAGGTACTCTCAAGGACAAGCCACTACCAGGCTCGCTTGACTCGGGAAGCAATAGAGATTTTTATGCATAAAAACTCCTACAATCGAAAAGAAGAGAGACAGCAGATAAGCAAAACTTGGCTCCCGGCTCTAATAAGAGGGAGAAGAAAACCCGAAACACGGAAAGCTTTCTCCTTTATACCATGATCAGAGACGTCCCATTTGCCCACACATGGCTTGTGTGTTTAAAAACACCAACAGTAAGTTTGTTGGCATAAATAAATAATAATTACCATCTGAAGGTTATTTAATCCTGGGATATAAAGTACTTGCAATAGTAAGTCACCATTGGGGTAATTGTCTCTGATGTGAGACTGCCTTTGTGGTTTACCAGGAGAAATACGAACTGGCTTGAGAATTTAGTGCCATTCTGGCAGTTTGTCACAATAGCTCAGTGGTTAGAGCGTCCGCCCGGTAAGCGGAAGGTCTGTGGTTCAAATCCCAGTTGTGGCATTGAATTTTTAAGTTCCAGTTCTACCTCTTAAACTTTGCCCACACACGGCTTGTGTGTTTAAAAACACCAACAGTAAGTTTGTTGGCATAAATAAAAAACAAGGAATATTTTCACTTGGGTAGTGGCACAGAACACGGTAGAGGGGATTCCTGTTTTCGCATGCTTAGAAGACAGTAGTCGTCTACCTCGAGGAAGAGCTGGTGGTAAACTTAAAACGTGGTATTTTAGATAACTGTGAATGGTATAATTTACGAGTTTGCTAGACTACAGTGCTTTTAATATTTAAATTACGGAATTTAAGTGTTTTGTTATGAATAACGATATAGTTTGCAATTTTTTAGAAACCCCATTTTCCAGGTGGAAAGATGAAGACAAGAAGGATGTTTTAAACTTTGAGCGGCACACCGATATCATTGATATAGCCCTTAAAAGAGAGGATAAGAAAATAGGGAAGACTTATAACATTAAATTCAAAAGCTTTTGGCTCGATAACTATTCTTGGTTATGCAGTAGCCATAGTTTGCAATCGCTATTCTGTTGGCCTATTTTACTTTTTAGCAACAAAAGTAACGTGTGGGACAAAGAAAGATTCACAGATTTCATTAATATAACCCGTTCCCTTCACAAGCACAATGATTCGGCGGAACATTTAAAATGTAAATTACAACTAAACGCTTTTGGGGAAAAAAAAAAAAAAAAAAAAAAAAACCAGAAACAAAATAGCTGACACTCTTCAAGAAAACAGCAGAATATTTTGTGTGTGTTTCAATGAAAACGTGAGTGTAAATAGACGTTTCCTACAGTTGATCATTAAAGCAACATTTTATTTAGGTAAACAAGAGCTTGCATTCTGAGGTCATGATGAGACTGCGCTTTCGCTAAGTCAGAGAAATTTCAAGGAGCTTGCGTACTGAAAGTCCATTAGAAATCCAAAACCACTATAATAAAATTAAAAGTATATTCAGCAGTGATTCTAAATCTATACAAAATGAGGTGATTGAATGTATTTCGGAATACTTACAGACCTGAAATTAATGTCTCAGATTTTTTTTCTGTTGAAGTTGATGACACTACAGATATTTGTCAACAGTATCAGTGCTCTATCATTGTAAGTTACGTGAATACAGAGAGCACATTGGTTGAACGATTTTTCGGATTTCATGATGCGCGTGCTGATAGGTCAGCAGAAACATTGTTCCTTTTGCTGCATGATGTTCTTAAAGAATTTAATTATGAACGTAAATTAGTTGCACAATGTTACGATGGAGCAAGTGTTATGTCAGGACATTTGAATGGACTTCAAAAAAGAATCAAGAACAATGCTGCTCAGGCATTTTTTGTACATTGTTTGACTCATCATTTAAATTTTATTTTAAAACAAAACTGTATATTTGAGAGGTAGAACTGGAACCTAAATTCAATGCCACAGCTGGGATTTGAACCACAGAGCCTCCGCTTACTAGGCAGGTGCTCTAGCCATTAAGCTACTGTGACAACCTGCCAGAATGACGTTGAATTCTCAAACCAGTTCGTATTTTTCCCGGTAAGCCACAAAGGCCATCTCACATCAGAGACAATTACCCCAATGGTGACTTACTATTGCAAGTACTTTATGCCCTGGGACTAAATAACCTTCAGATGATAATTATTATTTATTTATGCCAACAAACTTACTGTTGGGAAAAATATGAACTGTTCTGAGAATTCAATGTCATTCTGGCAGGTTGTCACAGTAGCTTAATGGTTAGAGCGCCCACCTAGTAAGTGGAGGGTCTGTGGTTCAAATCCCAGCTGTGGCATTGAATTTTTAAGTGCCAGTTCTACCTCTCAAACATTGCCCACACACGGCTTGTGTGTTTAAAAACACCAACATAAGTTTGTTGGCATAAATCAATAATAAAGCTGTATGTATTTGCGTCTGCTATGTTTATTTCTCTCGCTTACTATGCGAACTGTCATTTGTATTGCACCAAAATGAACCATAGTGTGACAGACACTGTTTCTTTTGTGTACAGTTCCGTTGGATACAAAAAAGTTTGGTAAAAAATGTTGGACCATGGTACACCGGCTTTGCATTGTATTTTCAGCATACCAAATTGCATGCAGTGATTATAATGAAATATACATAGGAAAAACCAAAAGAAATTTAGAAATTAGGTCCAAAGAACACGTTAGGAACATCAAGAGTAAACAATTAGAAAAATCAGCAGTTGCGTTTCACTATTGGACAAAAAATCATGACATAAAGCTAGAACCGGAACTTCTCAAACACATAACCGGAAAACAAGAACTGTCCTCATGGGAACAAATCTTCATTTTAAGAAATAGAAACCGAGTATTTAATTTCGACATTCCTCAGAAAGATATTTTCAGCAAGTTTATTGAACCATTACCAAAAAAAACATCACAAGAAGCATCGCCATCCACACCATGAAACACCATGGAAACCCAGTTATTGTCCAGTTGATAATGGAGGAAAGTTAACCTTTGAAACGCGTTCCGGAAAATTATGTTGTAAGTATTGTTCAGTGTTATTAATTGACTCACCTTTTAACTTTAATTACAGCACTGTTTTCAAACTTCTATGAAAGGAAGATACTCTAACATTAATTTAAAACTGCCACAACTGTAATCATCCTGCTCATATATTTTAGCTAATTTGAGGAAGTTTAGCTGTTTGATGATACGTACCAGTTTACTATACTTCTCGTTGCCAGACATGCTGAGAACTGCATGGGAGTAGCTGGCACAGACCCTCAACATCTCACGTGCACTCTTCCAGCTGCTGGGGGGATGTAGGAACCCCAGAAGTCGTGCTATGATCTCTCCACCAATGGCTTGCTCTGCACGTGATGTCAAGCTCACCATGTTGAAGTCCACCGTAGTAGCGTTTATTATTGTAACCTGCACAACCAAGCTCATCTTTGTTATTTACTTCCCTTCCAGTAAAAGAGGTCAGTTGTATATCATGTTTACTACATTTGGTTTAATTTTCCACTGCACAGTGTTGCTCTCAGGGAACACACATGTTTAGTCATAGTTTTACAATATTTAAGAGTGACTTTTGTTATTTTCATAAGTATTATAGAGTAGAAGTGTTACAAATTCAGTGTCCACATTTTAATTAATTTATATTGGACAGCTATATAGCTTTCTTTCCAAAATTCAAGACATCAAGAAGAACGGAGACCTTCCTAATTCAAAGGAAAATTTCATATATAAAGTTAATCCGACACAAACATTAGATATCACATAATATTTACACATGACAGAAATTAAGAAAAGTGATACTCCAACTAGTGTTCTAAAATTATTGGCATTAGAGACAATCCATGCTAGATTTTTGGAACATGAATGACTCCATATTTATGCTGATAGATCATTGATATCAAACCGAGATGGAGCAGGGGCTGGAGTCACGTGTCACCTCTTTTCCTATTATAAATCTTTAGATTATGCAACTACAAACTTTGATGGAGAAGAGAAACAGAATCAGAACTGAAAAATTCAAGGCCACAGCTGGGTTCGTTCTGAACTACAGACCCTCTGCTTACCAGGTGGGTTAAAGGTAAAGGTTACTTAATCCCGGGACATATGAGTACTTGCGATAGTAAGTCACTACTGGGTAATTGTAATTGATGTGAGACTGTCTTGTGGTTTACTGGGAGAAATACAAATCGGTTGGAGAGTTCAGTGTCATCCTGGCAGGTTGTCACATTAGCTTAATGGTTACAGCACTGGTAAGTGGAGAATCTGTGGTTCAGATCCCAGCTGTGGCATTGAATTTTTCAGTTTCACTTTGAACTCTCAAACACTGTCCACACATGGCTTGTATGTAAGTTTGTTGGCATAAATAAGTAATACTTATACTGGTATTTTATACAGTTCAGATGCTGTGGCCACCAAATTGGTCTGCTGGATCCAATCCAGTGTAAGGGAGTCCTGAATATTCTGTCTTGAGAGATTACCTGAGATTGCAGATCAGCCACCTGGGGCTATAAGAACAGTTCCATCTTGGTGTAGTAGGTTAATTATTCAATTCTCAATGAAGAAAAAAGGACCAATAATCTGGTTCTTTATCAGACCACTTATCCCTGGATTAATGTTCTCCCATCAGATATCAGCATGTGCTGTATATTCTCTATTAATGTTTCTTTGAACCATAATAATTGATTTTGACTTTACATACCAGAAAATAATTTGTGCATGTTGCTGCAGAGCCAACATTTTGTTCTAGGTATTGTTGCAGCATAGTAATAGAACATCCAGCTTCTAACTAATGAAACAAACATTCTTTGAGTTTCTGTACTGCTCTCATTTCATACTTCCTTAGCAATGATTAACTAAAATGTGGAGGTATCAAGGGGACACTGTGGTAACTTCCTTTTTTACAAGAGAAAGCAAAAGCCATGCACTGGCTGTCTAATTGAGAGATACTTTACTCACATAATCTGGCTGTGACCAGTTCGCTGGTGACTTGTACTTGAGGAAGGTGAGTCCAGGACGACGGTCAAGTTCTCTACACTCCTCCACCTTCACCACCTCTGTTCCTGTCAACCCCCACCAGCCAGGTACTTGACTAGGGGTGTCCTCTCTCAGGCCACACACTCCGTAGTTGTCTGAAAAACAAGAAGGGCTGGAATAAACAAAATGTTGCTTGGGGAATTTAATGTCATAGTGGTAAGTTGGCCATGGTAGCTCAGTAGTTAGAACAGCTCTGCATGAAGCAGATCTGTGGTTCAAATCCCGGCTATGATTCCATCTCTCAAACATTGCCCACACACAGCTTGTGTGTTTAAAAATACAAACAGTATGTTTGTTGGCATAAATAAATAATAATTACATTTTCATTTGTTTATTCATGCTGATTTAAGCTTAAGTGTATCCCAGCTTTACAGTTCAACTTCTTAATCACTATGTCATAAGAGCTGAACATGAGAGGACCATCTGGGAAGTCCAGGCTGGCAGAATGGCTCAATGGTTACAGGTGGTCAAGTACATGTGTACTTTCATGTGAAGGTAGAGCCATATCAATGACCAATTATCTCAGTAGAATGCAGTCGATGCCACCACCTTTGGCACACTGATTGCTGTGTTCAGTTGTTTAACTGGTATTGCCGTGGGAGGGGTGGTTTTATGACATTACTATGTCGACCTTCCTCCCCTGAAGTTGCAGGGGCTACAATCGTGATTGCCACTAAGCAGTTTACAGTCTTAGCCATTCAGTATCCTAAAGATGGCAGAGATGCATGCTCTTCAAATGCTCATGTTTAATCTATTTACATGGTTGGGAACCCAAAGACACTTAGGATATAACTACGTCATGTTTAAGATTGTGTGGCATATTCATAAATTACATATAAATAAAAGTATTAGCTGTAAATGGCAGCTTCTATAAATGATAGCCAATAATTAGAATCTGAGGATTGTTTAATAAATAACCTGAAACAACAATGTAACAAAATCGCAAAATGCGAAGTCCTGTAACTTTTCTAACACTTTATTTTCCTCTTAATTGTACTGCATATGCATAATTTCCTTCTCATTGCTAACACAGTTTATAGTCTTGTCTGCTGTTACAATTCACAATTTGTCTTCTGATAATCTTTCTGAGTCTCTTAATATCTTTCTCCACTTTTACTGTCTTTTATTTCTTGACTATTACGATACAATCACTTGATGAAATATATGTACTCGCTGAGAGGCTGGCCAACTCGCTCTAATAACTAAAAACTAACTGTACACGACGACTTACACAACTAAATTCGCGAATACAACTCTATCACTAACTACAAAACTGCTACTGACTGTGTCTGTCCTATTTATGCCGAAGCCGGCATCACGTGACCTTCAAGAACTCTCCATACACACATGCAATGATAACTCAGCGGAATTAACTAGAAGCTTCTAGGCCCTTACTTTTGTGTTTTACCGCCATTATTACATCACATACACCTGCCCCCCCCTGTATCCAAGGTCACACTACCCCCCCCCCCCCCCCCCCTCTTGTCCATATATTGTTGAATGACCCAAAGTCACAATAATTAATTGGAAACACTCACCAGCCTTGTTGTGACAGCGAGCGTTCTGTACACACCATGTACACTGATCCAGATGGAGCTTGTGAGCCACAGAAGATAACTGCAACGTCACTCCTTTCTCTTCCACTGCATTCCCGTGGATCAAGCAGGAGTGGCAGTCCCCCAGTGCAGGACAGATTCCAGGACAGCGAGTGGTCTGCAAGTTTGTGGTACAGTTACTGCCAACTGTGCGACCGTAACACACCTCATCTGCTGAACACCAGCCACATTCTGGGTTTGCAGTGCATTCTGTCAGACTGTGGTGCCTAAAACAGTCAACTTTATTGTCATGGTTCTTGCTTCTACACAGTAAAGCAATATGAGCAATTTAATATCTATAAGATATTGCATTAACTGGTTTGTTATGTGCTTTACTTTCACAGTTATATTCTGCTCTTATGTTTGTGAACTTAGATTAGAGGTTTGTCAGTTAATTTGGACCGAGACCACCTTCGAATATGCCCGGCCACTTTAGCACCCCTTCCATCAGTGAAAAATATTGGAGAGCAAGAGGATTAATGACTTCATTGTCAGAAATCCAGCATTAGCTAATAACATATTTGGATACACAGCTGAAGCTATTAACAGTGAAGCAAATACGTATAATCCAGCAATATCACAAATAATGTGGAGACCACTGGCTTCACTTACCTTAGATGTGTGGTGTAAGTTACTTAAACACCAACTAGATTCGTCAGATCTCTGTTTATTATCATCATCATCATGATCATCATTATCATTATTATTACTATTATTAATTATTATCATCATCATCATCATTAATAATTACGGTGAGCTCTCTGCCAAATCTCTCCACCGCAAGGTAGATGAGGAATAGACGAACAAGATGATTAATAATTGTACATTTAACTGAGCCACCCATTTGCAGTGAATAAATACATACAAACTGTACCTGCTGCAGACCTGCTCTGGGTCAAACACCTCCCCTTCTCTACTGACCAACATCGGTGGTACAGTGTATGCCAGCAAGTCAGCATTCACATTACCATGATATCCACCAACGACCAGGAGTGTGTTGCCATTACGAACATCAGCTGCATGTGCAAACACTCCCTGCTGCTTCGGGTAACGCCAATCTGCAAATAGCAAACAGATCTTGTAAACTGACTGGAACACTGCTAGTTGTGTGGCGAGGACACAAATTCTTCACAATGCCTTCAAGTGAAAACAAAATGTACTCAAAGAAAATTAAGGTACATGAAGTACAAAGGGTGTCTAAACTAAACCCTGGCGCAACAGCCCATGAAGGGCCAAGGCCTGCTGCCCAGCCACTACGTTCCCCACCTCTGTCCACTACAGGCATCATTGGAGAGGTGCAGTACTGGAGGGTGGGACGCGGTCAGCACCCCGAGCCCACCCAGCCAGTTATGCGGTCTTCTCGGTCTGGGGCCACTACTTCTCCATCAAGTAGCTTTTCAATTGGTCCCCCCGGGACCTAACGAGGCTGAGTGCACCCGTCCCAGACCTCCCAGAGGAGATAAAATCCCCAACAAAGTGTCTCAGTCAAATCAAATTTGTAATTTTTCTTTCATTACATTACTTCACAGTGTTAATTTTAACTTACTTTTTAATATCCATATCAACCTAAACATTTTGTCCTACCAGACATGGTATTCACTTAGGTTCATTAATTAATGTAGCCTTCGTGTTCCCTGATTTGCTATTATTGATATGTATCCTTTAATTCACATATAAGCCTGATTTAATATGAAAAATGTTAAAATAAGTTTAGAATATACGTGGTCAACATAACATAAAGGATTAATATGGAAAAACCCTTACAGTTTGTTAATATCCATAGAGAATAATAAAGAATGGTTACTGACAGTTGTCAAGGAGATTTATGCATATAGGTATATAGAATATTTTCATGAAGTTCCATTCTCCCTCTCTTAAAAACCATGTCTGAGTCAGGATCTGTAGATCAGGTCTAATCAACTGAGTCACCCAGACTGACACAGTTAAAGGAAATGTCTTGGTATTTCATTCACTTTTTGTTTTTGAGTTCTGTTGTTCACACATGCACAAATATTTTCTAAAAATGCTTTCTTTTTTAGATTCAGCAGGCCCCAAGATAAGCACAAGGCGTGTTTATAAAGTAAGAGGTAAGTACTGCTTTGAAATTCTGCCTCTGCAGCGCTGCAGTCAGTGCTCGTGCTTGCACTGTGTGCCACATGTGTTGACAAGCCATAGATGCCAATGTCGTTTACAATAAATGCTTCTGAATGTTTAAAATGCCTCCACCGATTGAGACTTCCATGTTAATTTGTTTTGTTAGTGCCAAAGGCGTGAAAACAGGTGTCATTCACTATCAGCTTTGTGAAGTACATGGAAACACATTATGAGGGATGAATTAGTATGCTATTGGGTAAGAGCTTTCAAAGATGGCCAAAAGAATGTTCATGATGAGGCATGGAGTGGGTGAGATCACTGGCAATTTGGTGCAGAAAGTTGACAAAAAAGTGAAAGAGAACAGACGCTTCAGGATTTCTTTGTTATCAGATGTGTTGTCTAAGTTTCAAGAAGTGTTATCTACTAAATTGTTAACTAATGCTTGTTCCCTTTGGTTTCCTGCACCCATGGGGTTTGAATTTCAATTAGTACTCACTCCAACTCTAACAAATGCTTGCACTATAGAAAATTGTGCTCACAATGGGTACCAAAAATGTTGACTGAGGAGCACAAAATTAAATGTTTAGGCAGTGCAGTGCCTTCACTTTTCTTGAGCATTATAATGCGATGGTAACAATTTTTTAAGTCAAATTGTCACAAGTGATGTGGCCTATGTTACACCAAAAACAAAACAACAATCCATGAAATGGCGACATTCAACATCGCCTATAAAAGTGAAGTTTAAGCAGTTTCAGCCCAGAAAATCACGTGTACCATGTTTTGGGACAGGAAGGGCTTGCTACCTTTTTGTCTCAAGGTGACACAACAAATTTCAAAACATATTGTCAGACTTTCCAAAAACTCCTCTGTGCAATGAAAAACAAAAGGTGCAGCATGTTGAGTGAAGGAATCGCTTTGCTGCCTGACAATGCCTGTCCACATTGCATCATTTGGCTGGGAAACATTTGATCATCCCATACAGCTCAGTGACTACCATGTGTTTCTATAACACATGAAGAAGCATCTTGGAGGTCAGCACCACGATCACAGCAATAGCTGCAGTGGCTGTCGAGTCAGGCACAGGCGCAGGCTCAGGCAGCAACCTTCTACCACGACACAATAGAAAAGCTTCTTGTTCAATATGACATTGGTGGCTATAATGTGCAAAAACAGATAAAAGTGTGCTATTTCATGTAAAAATAAAATTGTTATAAGATTTTTTGGAACTGAAAAATTCAATGCCACAGCTTACCAGGCAGGTAAGTGGAGGGTCTGTAGTTCAAATCCCAGCTATAGCAGGTCATGATACCTCCATACCAACCACAAATACTTGCCCTACTATACCAACTTGTGACCTACCTTTGTCTATATTGCCGAGTATCTCATGACTGACCCAGGTGTGACAACCTAAGTGATACAGGTACATCTGATTGTCATAACAAATCTCTTCCTTGTTGTGGCGGTGTGAGTAGCCTCCAAACACAACCAAGTAATTTCCTGAAAATGCACGTCCATCATTAGTACAGCATTTCTCATACACTCAAAACTTCAAGGCTTTAAGGGGACAAAATAGGGACCAAAAATGTAATTTTGCTTTTTCATCCAGATCATAATGCAACCTCAAACAGCTGGTCAGCAACCATATTTTAAACATAAGTCTTAGGGCTATGGCTGACAAAATTTAATGGCATCTGATAGCTGACCATTACTAATCTATTTCCTGTTGTACAAATAAATGTTGTGGGTGCAAATGATATTTGTATCACTGGCTTTACAGCGTGTTTAACTGTATAACACAGCAAGCCATGAAAAGCCCATGATTGCATTTTGTGTTCAGCCACCTGCCATTAAACTTTGTGACAGTCACAGGTTTGCCAACACAATGTCAAAATGATTTAATTTGACTAGTTTCATTATTCTTCCATCGGACTGATAAATGATAACAAAAAATTGAATGTCATCACATAAAAAATAAAACTTTTAATCCTCCTCCACATAAATTTGGTGCTTTTAGTAGTTTAGTTTATAAGTTGATAAACATACCCCTTAATAAAGATTTTAATAGAGAATATAAACACATTATCTACACTGCATTAATTAATGGTTTTAATACTGATTTCTTTACATAAAAACATAGAGAAAATTAAATATCAAAAGGCTGCATAACAACTTCCTATCCCCTAGAATACAAAAGATGTTTGTAAATTTAGAAAGTTTACTTACCATCCCTGGACTAATAAAAAATTTACAAATATTTTTTAAAGAACAAGGTATAACTTTCATTCCTTAAAATAAATATAATATTAAAGATTTATTCAATTTTTCTAAAAAGGATAAAATTTCAAATTATTAAAAAATTTGGCTTTTATTAGCTGTTTGCATTGTGACAAGATTTATATTGGTAAAACTAAGCGTCCTTTGGAAACCAGAATACAAGAACATTTTAGAAATATTAAATGTAAACAGATTGATAAATTAGCTGTGGCATATCATTTTTGGTCATTTAATCATGAAATAGATCCAGAAATTAGATTATTAAAACAATTAAATTGAGCCATAGGTTTAATGGCTTGGGAAAATATATTCATTTTGAAAACTAAGGACCATGTTGTGAATTTTGAAATATTGCCAATTGATTCTGTTAAGTTTGTTTTGTTTCCAGTGGCTGGTAATTGAGATGTGTTACAAAACATTCGTTGTCACGATGGCGACACAAACATAAACAGTGCCCTGAGAATGCTAATGAATACCAGAACTCAAGTCAGTGATTCATTCAACAACGTACACTATATGTAAAAAAGATAAGTGAAATCTATAGTCTAAATATTTGTTATATTATATTTAATTTACTTCACTTTTAATAACTTTAGTTTTTCATTTAATAATTTATTCCTCCTTAGATCAAATACATGATATTGGATATATCAAAATATACAAAATATTAACATCATTTCTTAAGTATTTTAATAAGGTTAGTACATTATAAGATAGAATCAGAAATGAAAAATGCAATGCTGTGGTTCAAATCCTGGCTGTCATTGAATTGTTCATTTTTTATTCTATCTTATAAAGTTTACCTACACATGGTTTGTATGCGTTATCATTGCTTGGCTGATTATATGAAAAGATTAGTTCTCATTATGGTGCATATTAAAGTCTGATTTTTAAAAGAAGATACATGGCAGCAGTCAAGCAAGGAGGATTAAGGGTAAGAGGGGAAGGTCGTTGCTATGGAAACGTAAACAAAGGTTGCCACATTAGCCGCACTGATAAATAGTTTAATGCTCAGGTCAGTTATCGCTAAGCTAGTGCAGGAACAGAACTTGTTTAGATGTTCAGCTAGTGTGTTGTTAGCCTACTAGTTAATTATTTTATTCGTATTGAGAACAAATTACCTTTGTTTTAATAGTAGGCTACTAGAGATTACATGTGTATGTTTTCGCTGCTGTGAGATATACCCGAACGTTTGTTTATATGTCTCGAGTATCGAGGGTTATCGCTATCTGCTTATTGACAACACTGCAGCTCTCCACGTGGAGAAGCTGGCATTTGACATGTATCTTCTTTTAAAAATCAGACTATACCACCACTCATGTGTAAATAATGTGGGAGTTTTAGAATGTGTAATAGATAGTATGCATTTGTATGATTCTTGGCCTCACAATATAAGACAAAATGCAATTGTACAATTTTACTTGAACCTATCATTTTTCTTTCTTGCCCACCATTTTACTATTTAAACTAATCACTAAAGACATACCTATGATAGTACTGGTGTGAAACGCTCGTTCCCGAGGAACATAGGTGTCCCTAAGATGAGCACGGGGATAGTGGATCTCTGACCAGAGCTTGCTGTCGAGATGAAACAGGAACATTCGGTCACTGAGCTTGGAGAACCTTGCAACTCCAGCCACAATCCCCCCATACACCAGCAAGGAGTTGCTCCTAGCATGGTACACAGTAGAATGTGCCACCATGCGGACGTCCAGTTCCTTGCCACCGCGGGGCCGCACTTCCTCCCACTGCTCTCGCTCCATCAACTCCAAGTTCAGCTTGATGCGGTACAGTCCCGATGAAAACTCTCCCCCCTCCATACTGCCACCAAACAGGTACAGCCATCCACCAACCAGAGTGACTGTGTGGCGAGTAAGTCTGGGTGGTCGGAGAGCTGAATACAGCGCCCTCAGGGACCAGCTGCGAGACGTCACATTGTAATGCCACAGCTCGTCAGATATGCCTCCACCCTCCAGTTTCCCACCATATATAACAAAACCTCCATTGTAGCTGCAACAGAGCAAATGATTCTCAAACATTTCTTATCTAACATAATAAAATCTGGTCTTACACTCATATGAAATGTTTTATACCCTCACCTGCAGGCCGCGTGACCATAACGAGCTGAGGGACGAAGAGTTCTCTCACTCTCAAAGTCATATGACTCCTCGACCACTTCCCTAGCTTCCTCCGAGTCCTGCTTCTGGATTGAAGGTCCAGGAGGTTCCCTCGTTGGCATTCTAGGGACATCCCCTTCCCATTCCTCACTCTCCTCACCTCCACGAAGTGTGTCTCGTCCAAGTCTCAGCAGGGGTCCTGAGGAGTCCGCCGACTGCACCTTGTGTCTCAGAGTTAGAGTGGAGTTGTCTGCTATTGAGAAGAGAATGTTTCTGAAGAAGGACCTTGCGGTGGGCACGCCCCACCTCTCCTCTCCCTGCTGCAACACTGTGGCTATGATGTGGTGGTCTGGTTGGCCGAGTCCATCAAATGCATCTGTAAACAGACAAGTGTCTCATCACTTGTACACTTCCACATACTCCACTCATCAAATCCCTTTGTGTAAAGTTGCTCACCTAATTCATTGCCATCCTCGTCTTCCCAGCGACTCGTACTGAACCTGTATATGACCAGGTCACCCAGGATCGTGTTCAGGTTGTATCCACCAAACACAAACAGTGAGTCTGTCTCGTTGTTGTAGACTGCTGTGTGTGCCGCACGAGGCAGCAGTCCACTTTCAGAATGGGACAGCCAGTGCCATCTGTCACACAATTAACACACTTCTGTTTATATCCACTAGAATAAGCTCACTCCCTTCCCCCTTTACACTCTCTCCCTTACTTCCTCCTCTTTAAACCTCCCGATCTATTCACTCGCTATGCCTAACCTCTATTTTCCTCCTTAATCCTCTACCTTCTCCTTCCTTAGCCCTTTTGCTGCTACATTGTGTTCAACTTGCTAAGTTATTTCTGTGCTAATTCAATTCTCTTAAATATACATTACAGTTGGTAATTATTATTTATTTATGCCAACAAACTTACTGTTGGTGTTTTTAAACACACAAGCCGTGTGTGGGCAAAGTTTGAGAGGTAGAATTGGAACTTAAAAATTCAATGCCACAGCTGGTATTTGAACCACAGATCGTCTGCTTACCAGGCAAGTGCTCTAACCATTAAGCTACTGTGACAACCAGACGGTCTGTGGCTCAAATCCCAGCTGTGGCATTGAACTTTTACGTTCCAGTTCTACCTCTCATATCTTACTGTGCTTAAAATTAAAATATATGTTCTAAAACATTCAACAAAGTTCTTGAAGTTAATTGAAGGTGACCCACAGGTTAAAATTTCTGATCAGCTAAAATACGTCTCACTCTGTTTGAGGTTGCCACTTTACGCACCCTTCAAATCCAGTAATTCCCTGCATCACGTGATATGAAGCTTGCACCACTTATGGGGCAGAAATGTATGCATTGCACAGATCTTCAAATATTTCATTCAAGGGACACAAGGCAGATATAATGCTTACAGACAGTTCATTCTCTCCGTAACAAATGGCAAGAGCATACAATGTGTCAAAACCACCTTCAGAACTTCATGTCTAGGAGTTATAATTTAATTTCTTACTGCAACATGCATAACGTGTATACATGTTATTAGCAGCAAAATGGATAAATTCTCTTGCACCCTTCCTTCTCCCACTAAACTCACTTCCTCACTCCCTCCCAACTTCCTTGTCCTGCTCCTAGCACGTCCTAAACTCTCTCTCCCACTTCCACTGTCTTGTTATCTCCTAATCACTTACTTCCTCTGCTACATTCTCCTCTATCCTCCTTATGTCCTTCTCACACTTGAACTTACTTGTTGCCAAACTGGTCGGCGCGATGTAAGCTGCAAGCCTGACCGGAGTAGCCGGAGTTACACACACACTGGTTGGCTCGGCATGTGCCTCGACCCTGGTCCTCGCCGCACTTCTCTGGACAGAGATCCCTGCCACAGTCTGCACCTCCCCATGTGCCCCCGCAGTAACACTTGTGGTTAGAGCACATGCCATGGCCTGAACAGTTGTTAAGACAGTTTGTCACCGAGAACTCTGCTCGGAACCCATCAAGTACATAGTTTGTGTCCGAGTATAGCAGGATGAGCATCTGTTCAAAAATATACACAAGCAAATCTCTCAATACAGTGATCCTCTCTCAAACTTCACTACCTGATAACTTCATTGTCAACACACTTGAACGTATTTAATTATAGAAAAAGTACAAATTGATGATAGTCACAGAACAGCAAAATGCACAAGTATATGAGTTACTTACACAAAATATATGGTAAAACAAATGACAGCGAAATACTAGTTAACAGAAACCTGTGAGGGCCCACAATAATGAAAACTTCTTAAAAAGCATACCAAACAGTGTACTATATATATATTTATTTGCCATTTGATTTCAATATAGAAATATTGGCTCCTTAAACAATGAGGTAACAGAATAATCAAAGCACAAGGTATAATGTTTTAGAAGTAAATGAGTCAACCTATAGAGGACCAGCGTCTTTATTCTCAACGGTTTCTCGACTGGTGATTTGAATAGGAAACATCTGTTGTGGTAGTGACTGTGCTGCTATCTGGGTTGCTGGATATAAACTTCATTATGTCATCTGCTTGTGGTATATCAAAATTCATTCAAGCAGATGACATAATGAAGTTCATATCCAGTAACCCAGATAGCAGCACAGTCACTTACCACAAGCAATGTTTCCTCTTCAACCACCAGTCAAGAAACTATTGAGAATGAAGACACTAGTCTTCAAAATGTGTCCAGACAAGAATAAGTGTAAGTGAAACTACAAGTGTCTATATGTCGACTCCTTTACTTCTAAAACATTGGAAAAGTTTCACTGTCTATATAACTTCATATATATTAAGTGGAACAAGGTATAATATCTAGATAGTAAAGTAAACTGTATTTACTGACACTACATCACTTACTTATTAAAAAGGGACATGTTTCATTTACTCTCATTTCAACGTGATGCCGGCTGCTGGAACATGGTGGTGTTGTGTTGGAGATTGCAATGTGTCGTCCTCTGGCCTCTTTTCCAGCAATTTCTTGCTGAGTTGAAAGCAACTCAAAGTTGAAGACTTGGTTTTTATTTTTCAGAATGAATATATTCTCCCAGACTGTTAGTTGTTTCATGTTAGAGATGTTTTTTAACAATGTAGGTTCAAGATTGATTTCTTGGTTTCCTAGCCAAAAATGCGCTGCTACTGCCGATTTTGCCACTTGTTTATACTTTAGATTGCTAAGATGTTCTTCAGACCTTGTTTTTAATTTTGTTGTTCTATTTGTAATATAAATTTTGTTGCAGCCTTTGCAGTTGAAGTGATATATGACTGATTTTTCTATTGCTGGTGTGATATCCTTCAGTTTAGAGTGTAGTAGGTTTTGGATGGAATGTGTTTTTTACATGCTGGAATAATGTTGTAATCTTTGAATATTTTCTGAATTGGATGTGTACTTTTGATTGTATGTGAACTTTGTGTACTATTGACAGTTTGATTTTCCATTCTTTTTTTTTTTATTATTATTAATGTCCTCCAACATAGTATCACATTGGACAGTGAATTAATGAAATGCGTGAAATGCTACTCAAATGAGCTCTAGGTCCATAGAGCTTTAAGTTACCCAACATTCGTCTTCTCAGAATAAGGGAAAGCTTCAGGGTCGGTCTGGGTGGCTCAGTTGGTTAGACGCTGGCCTACTCATCTCTAGGTCATGGTTCAAATCCAGCCCAGACCGATGGTTTTTAAGTGTGCTTAAAAACGACAGCTCCATGTCACTAGATTTACTAGCATGTAAAATAACTCCTGCGGAATGAAATTCCGGCACACTGGCAACGCTGATGTGATCCTAGCAATTGGCAGCGTCGTTAAACAACTATATAGAAAACTTCAGAGAAAAACACCTTATCCAGGTAACTCATCCTAAACAAGATTTGAACTCGTGACCTCTTGGATGCAAGGCAGACATGCTACCACCACACTACAGAGGTGGGCTTGACAGTTTGGTGGTTTCTTATATCATCTTCCATTTTTCTGCCTTTTGTATATTTTTATCTATCGTTTTTCTATTGAGACCACCATTTTCAGCTATTCTGTGCATTGTCTCTTTTCCTTTGTTGTGTTCTATTCTGTAGAGAGGTAGGTAGGCATCAGAAACAACATACTGGTATGGTTTTGGATTATAACAAGGGTTTTATATAGTTATCTGTATGCTTGGGTTTTGTTTATATGCTAAAAGTGAGCCTTCCATTGCATTTTTGGATTGTTATGTGTAGGAATGGGAGCTTTTGCTTGGATTTGACTTCTATGGTAAATTTTAACAATGACTTTTTTAAGGTTTAGCAATTTTAAGGAGCCCTCAGTATGTTTCTTGGGAATGATGGCAAATATGTCGTCCACATATCAGTGCCAGGTGTGGAAGAATCCTCGTTTCCAGGTTACTCATGAACAAGTCTGCTAATCTGTGAAAGTGGGTTTATCTTTGCTAGGCCATTCTTTTATTGAATGTGATGTAGTGACATTCACTTTACTACCAAATCACTGTAAGCAAAATCTTCCAAACAAACAAGTTCACAAGGTATAAATGCATAAGAATTGACAAATGATGGTACAAAGTAAATTACATATTCATTACATAGAGTAATGAATAAAATGGCCTGCTTATTAGCCAGTTGTGAACATTTTAGTTCATTTATTGAGACAACCCTTCCCAACTCAAAAGTTTGTTAATACCATTGTGTGTGAGAGGTAGAATTGGAACTGAAAAATTCTGACATGGTACGTGAAAACGGATTTCAGTTTTGCACTCAGTATGAAAATGTGTTAGAAACGCTCTTTCACTTCAAAAAGGCGAAATCCATGCAGAACAGTGTTATACTTCACATTAGTGAAGTGACAGTGAAAATGGAAAAAGTTGCAACATGATTAAATTACTATCTGCAGATATAGTGTTTGGATATGTTATCTTTTTGTATACTTTTCTCCTATGAATTAATAAAAAGGTTTTCAACAAAAGTTGTTTGTTTGAAAGAGCTCTAGCTAATGATACCACTTTTGGTTATTCTGATTGATGACATCAAGCTCAAGAGAGAGTTTACATGTGTGAGTACTTACAGCCCCGGATGTGGCCGTCACTTTCTGTGGCTGAGATTTCCCGCTGAAGCTGCCCAACAGTTGCGACTCAAATGATTCTCCGTCATAGACAAACACATAGTCATATGAGCATTCCGTGCTCATTGTCTGGAACGTGAGCGTGATGAATTGACTGCTATTCTCCGCTGAAACAATCCACACATCTTATGTTATAGCAGATCAGCACTATTTAATGTAACATGTTGCCTTTCAACTGCAACAATATTCATACTTTTGTGTTAATGAATCAACATTTATTTATAGCAAGTTCTCTGTGAAAGGTGGAGTCAACTTGAACACCTGGTTAACATGAGTAGCCTGTTGATTGTCAGACCCACTCTTGACAGCCGAGAGTTCATGTGGCAGTTCATGTTGACAAGCTCACTGAAGGTAATAACTTGACTCTACCTTTCACTGGGTGTGTTCTATTAATTGCTTCACTGTGTTCGATCCCAACAACAATTCAGGATTTGAACCATGGATCTCCTGCTCTATTTGCAGCTACTATTTACCAATGAGCTACCATGGTATCATGCCAACATTGGCTTAAAGTCCCAAACTGACTCACATTTTCCCGGTAGAGCAAAACAGAATCACAATTCAAAACTATATATCCCACCATATTACAAAATGGTGGCCGGCAGTATGACTCTTCGCAGTAGTGCTTCAAATAAGACACAAAACACCAACAGATCTAATAGTAACGTACAAAAAATCAACAGAGAAAGCTTAAGCAAAAGTAAAACGAACGCTACAAGTGAAGGTAACAGCAAGCAACAAAAGAATACGGAGAAATCGACACATGAGAATTGCACAAAGACGACGCAGAGCATGAGCGAATGCATCAAGTCCCTACACGTGGTGATAGAGTCACTAAACCAAGAGCTAAATGAAGCACGCTCAGAAATAATTAGACTTACGGCAGAAAATGTGCAGTTAAAAGGCTGTATCCAGCCAGGTACAGAATGGAAACAACAGAATGCCGCAATCAGAAAATCAAAGAACGCCAATAAACATGTGTTTGAAACTGAAAATAAATTTGCTGCGCTAGCAACAACTGAAGAAGAGGAAACTCAACCGGCGACTGAAGAACTTCGAGTCAAATACACAAAAGAAACCAAACCAAGCAGAAGGAAGAGCAAGAAAATCACTATCTACGGAGATAGTCACGCAAGAGGCCTAGCGGAAAAAATAGGTGAAAACTTTAGTGATAGTGAAGTTATGGGTTATGTGAACGCAAAACTCGTGGATGCTACATCAAATATATCTAGTAGCAGTGAAAAGAGTGAAAACAAAGAAGTGAAAATTGTTGTGGCAGGTGCAAACGATGTGTTCAAGAATGAAGCAAATAGTGCTATAAACGCTCTAAATCAAGTTCTGGAAAGAGAGGAACTAAGGAAAATGGACATATTAGTGGTAAACATTCCTAACAGGTATGATTTGAACTATAATTCATGTGTTAATAAAGAAATTAGGAAAACAAACAAAAAGATGAAAATAATGTGCTCACTGTACCCAAATGTTAATGTAGTTGATATCAGCCATCTACCACGTGACAACCATACCAGACATGGCTTACATTTGAACAACAAAGGAAAGAAGCACCTAACGTCACTCCTCTCAGAGAAAATAAAAATTATTACCAGTAAAAAGCCTTATGTAATTGATTCAGCTGGCAAAGTAGACAATATTCAGTGACAAATTGTAAATTCGTGTTCACCCTATGATAAAAACAGCATGCACAATAATTCTACTCTTAGAATTTACCACCAAAACACACAGTACATCTCTAATAAAATTGAAATTTTAGAAACAGTTCTAAATGACAAATCCACAGATCGTAGTATTTTCAGAACATGGCTTAAGAATGGAACAGTTAAACTCAATAAAACTTAAGAGGTAGAACTGGAACTTAAAAATTCAATGCCACAACTGGGATTTGAACCACAGACCTTCCGCTTGTAAATTATGAATTAGCTTCTCAATATTGTCGTACAATGCACAGAAGTGGCGGTATCTTAATGTATGCCAGGAAAGATATTATCGTAAATAGAATAGAGTGGGTAGAAAATGTAAGTGTAGAGATGATCTTTGAGGTAGCTGCAGTAAAACTAAGCACAGAATTAGGGAAAGTATTCATTACTGGCATTTACCGATCCCCTAACTCAAGCATGCAAGAATTCCTAACCCATTTGGAAAATATGCTACACAAAATTGCATTTAATCAACATGTTATACTCCTAGGCGACTTTAATATTGAGGCGGATAACGTGCATCTAAGAGATATCCTTGATAGCTTCAATCTAAAAATTGTTTCTCATGGGCTCACTAGAATCACAGATCACTCAACCAGCACAATAGATCACATAATAACAAATCTAAATGAAGACAAAGTTTCGACAATAAATAATGAATTCCATGTTTCAGACCATAGGGGACAAATTATAGATATTTATAACTGTTTTAGCCAAATGAAAGACATTACGTATAAGTACATAAGGGATACAAGAAGATGTAACCTAGATAAACTTAAATATACACTTGCTAAAGAGGAATGGGCCGAAGTATATAATGCATGCAATACAAATGAGAAATGGAAGACCTTTATGCAAATATTTACTTTCCATTTCAACGAGACATGCCCTCAGTCAAAAAGAACAGTTAAGCATGAAACAGCTGACAAATTAATTCTGCCACCTGAACTAATACATTTAAAACATAAAATGAAAAGTATGTATGAATTCTGTCAAACCACCAGACTGAGTGCATACATTAACACATATAATAGGTTAAAAAAACAATACAGGAAAGCGTTGCTTAATCTAAAAATAGAACAAATACGAAGTAAAATAACGAATTCCAGTAATACTACAAAAACAGTATGGAAAATTATAAACAAGCAAGCTAAACCCCAAACAGACGAACATTCAAACATAAGCCTGAACCAAGATGGACAGATGTTACATGACCCTTCTGAAATTTGCAAATTATTTAACACCTTCTTTTTAAATACTAATGATAATATTATAATTGGCAATATAGACAGGAAAGTAACTAAAGATAAAACTGTTATGAACAGCATGTTTCTACACGAGACAAATGCTGAAGAAATAGACAAAATAATAAGCAGTTTTAAAAATCAACAATCCTCTGGGTGGGACGGCGTGTCACCCATAGTACTAAAACACTGTAAGCAAAAATTGCTGAATATATTGACATATTTAATAAATTACTCTATGAACGAGGGATTATTTCCAGAAATATTAAAAATTAGTATGGTTCGACCAATTCATAAAAAAGGTTCAAACACAAATGTCAGTAATTACAGACCAATCACACTGACGTCAGTATTCAGCAAAGTGTATGAGAAAGTACTTATAGCAAGGATAAATAGTTTTCTAAAGTCTAACAGTATCCTTGATAATTTTCAACATGGATTTAGAAATAAATTATCAACCATCAAGGCTATAGCAGAATATGTACATGAACTGTTGGAATTGAAAGATTCGAAGAAAAATACAGCAGGAATTTATCTAGACCTCTCCAAAGCGTTTGACTCAGTATCTCATGATCACCTAATTTCAAAATTAGAACACTATGGTTTTAGAGGACAAATTAACAAATTGCTAGCAACATATCTTAAAAACCGTGTCCAATGTACAGAAATAAACTGGAAAAAGCATGATATTATACACACTGTTAAATCAGACTATAACATAGTAAAGTCTGGGGTACCGCAAGGTGATCTCTTATGCAGATGATACATCTATATTATGTTGGAATGATGGTCGAGAAGGCTTAGAAGAAAAAATGACAAGTGCAGTCTGTGAAATATCACAGTACTTACTAAATAATGGGCTAACATTAAATATTCTCTAGCACTTCTGTAGATGTTGCAGGGAAGGCAAGGAATTTTTTTTTTGGTATTTATTTCTCACATTTAACAGTCTCTCACCGTGATTGAGTGCATGGGTTGGTATGCCTCTTACCTTTCAAGGTTATATTTTTAAAAATTGAGGGATATCGACGTGAAAACACGTCAATTTAAAATGACGGATGAGCGATATGGGCGTCCTGTGCGTTTAAGCATTTAACCCTTATTTATCCCTTATCCAACTCAACTTATAATTTTCCCTTTATGAAACATTTTAGTAAGGTCTATATACATTACTTCCACTTACTGGTGTTTTGTTCCTCACTGTAACTTTTCTATCTGACCTTACCTTGGTCATCTCTTGTTAACTTCCGACCCCGATGCTATTAGGGCTCCCAAGGGCTAGGGAGTCTTTATTTTTCCAACCTCTCCATTTCTCTAATTTCTCTATAAAATCATAACCCCAACATGCTGACCTGTCATGGCATGTAATACGTCCTCTGATTGGTAATCAGAGGATATGGTCGGTGAATTTATTTTGATAACTCTCCCGGTCAGGTCGGTGAGACCCGTAAATCAACGACTGGTGTGGTCCTACAGACATTCTGGGGTTTGTGAGAGAGCGATGTAACCGCCAAAACATAAAAATATGGTGCTCACTAAAAAACGGTTACTATTACTGCTATTGCTCTCTTCAATATCATTGTGAAAAATATTGGAGAGCAAGAGGATTAATGACTTCATTGTCAGAAATCCAGCATTAGCTGACAATCTGATTGTAAGTCAACATGGTTTTTAAGATTTACTCATCCACTGATCATTTTACATGACATTGGATATATCATATATAGCACACTATAATTAATACATAATTATTATACAAAATACAATAGTACAACCTTGTATCATTTATGTAGTTTACAATGCCATTGGTTATTACAAGATATATCATTAAATATTTACATCTAAATACAACATTCATTATAGTTCAGCAATATTATACAAACATTTATCTATTAGAAATGATTTTAGAGTAGCTTTAAATTTTGAGTCTGTCCTATTTTTAACTGCTAATGGTAATTTATTATATTATATAGCTCCTATTTTATATGAGTACTTATTGGTTTGACTTTTATTCGTGCTCACCATATGGTAATCATTTGCGCTTCTTGTGTCATATTTATGGCAGTCTTTATTGAAAAAGTTAAACTTCTTTTTTTCTTTAACAAGCATAATAGTTCTGAACACATAAAGTGAGATCACAGTTAGGATATTTTGAGTTTTGAATGTTTCTCGACGGGATTGTCGAAAATGAAGATGGTATATAGTTCGTATGCATTTTTTTTTTGTATCTTTAATAATCTGTCCATGTTGGTTTTACTCGTTCCCCCCCAAATTTCAATTCCATATGTTAAATGCGGGTAAACAATGCCATAATAAGCTGATTTAAGAATGTTAATGTCACCATATTTTGCTAACTGTCTCAATAGGTACAGTCCTGAGTTCATTTTATTACAGAGTATTTCTATGTGTGTATTGTAGGTTAAATCATCTTCTATGTGTACTCCCAATAATTTAAAGCATTTTACTTGTTCTAATGCAATATTGTTAATGTTTATATTCACATTATCTTTCTGAAATGTCATGGCTTTTGTCTTCCCTATATTTAATGTTGTTGTTGTTAGCTAATGCTGGATTTCTGACAATGAAGTCATTAATCCTCTTGCTCTCCAATATTATGATATTGAAGAGAGCAATAGCAGTAATAGTAACCGCTTTTTAGAGAGCACCATATTTTTATGTTTTGGCGGTTACATCGCTCTCTCACAAACCCCAGAATGTCTGTAGGACCACACCAGTCGTTGATTTACGGGTCTCACCGACCTGACCGGGAGAGTTATCAAAATAAATTCACCGACCATATCCTCTGATTACCAATCAGAGGACGTATTACATGCCATGACAGGTCAGCATGTTGGGGTTGTGATTTTATAGAGAAATTACAGAAATGGAGAGGTTGGAAAAATAAAGACTCCCTAGCCCTCAGGAACCCTACTAGCATCGGGGTCGGAAGTTAACAAGACATGACCAAGGTAAGGTCAGATAGAAAAGTTACAGTGAGGAGCAAAGCACCAGTAAGTGGAAGTAATGTTCTGCTCAGCTTGGGTACCTTGTGGTCGCTATCCACATATCCCCTAGACACCAGTAAGTGGAAGTAATGTTCTGCTCAGCTTGGGTACCTTGTGGTCACTATCCACATATCCCCTAGACACCAGTAAGTGGAAGTAAAGTTCTGCTCAGCTTGGGTACCTTGTGATCGCTACCCACATATCCCCTAGACACCAGTAAGTGGAAGTAAAGTTCTGCTCAGCTTGGGTACCTTGTGGTCACTATCCACATATCCCCTAGACACCAGTAAGTGGAAGTAATGTTCTGCTCAGCTTGGGTACCTTGTGGTCACTATCCACATATCCCCTAGACACCAGTAAGTGGAAGTAATGTTCTGCTCAGCTTGGGTACCTTGTGGTCACTATTCACATATCCCCTAGACACCAGTAAGTGGAAGTAAAGTTCTGCTCAGCTTGGGTACCTTGTGGTCACTATCCATATATCCCCTAGACACCAGTAAGTGGAAGTAAAGTTCTGCTCAGCTTGGGTACCTTGTGGTCACTATTCACATATCCCCTAGACACCAGTAAGTGGAAGTAATGTTCTACTCAGCTTGGGTACCTTGTGGTCACTATCCACATATACCCTAGACACCAGTAAGTGGAAGTAATGTTCTACTCAGCTTGGGTACCTTGTGGTCACTATTCACATATCCCCTAGACACCAGTAAGTGGAAGTAATGTTCTGCTCAGCTTGGGTACCTTGTGGTCGCCATTCACATATCCCCTAGACACCAGTAAGTGGAAGTAATGTTCTACTCAGCTTGGGTACCTTGTGGTCGCCATTCACATATCCCCTAGACACCAGTAAGTGGAAGTAATGTTCTACTCAGCTTGGGTACCTTGTGGTCACTATCCACATATCCCCTAGACACCAGTAAGTGGAAGTAATGTTCTGCTCAGCTTGGGTACCTTGTGGTCACTATCCACATATCCCCTAGACACTAGTAAGTGGCAGTAATGTTCTGCTCAGCTTGGGTACCTTGTGGTCACTATTCACATATCCCCTAGACACCAGTAAGTGGAAGTAATGTTCTACTCAGCTTGGGTATCTTGTGGTCACTATCCACATATCCCCTAGACACTAGTAAGTGGAAGTAATGTTCTGCTCAGCTTGGGTACCTTGTGGTCACTATTCACATATCCCCTAGACACCAGTAAGTGGAAGTAATGTTCTACTCAGCTTGGGTACCTTGTGGTCGCCATTCACATATCCCCTAGACACCAGTAAGTGGAAGTAATGTTCTGCTCAGCTTGGGTACCTTGTGGTCACTATCCACATATCCCCTAGACACCAGTAACTGGAAGTAATGTTCTGCTCAGCTTGGGTACCTTGTGGTCACTATCCACATATCCCCTAGACACCAGTAAGTGGAAGTAATGTTCTGCTCAGCTTGGGTACCTTGTGGTCACTATCCACATATCCCCTAGACACCAGTAAGTGGAAGTAATGTTCTGCTCAGCTTGGGTACCTTGTGGTCACTATCCACATATCCCCTAGACACCAGTAAGTGGAAGTAATGTTCTGCTCAGCTTGGGTACCTTGTGGTCACTATCCACATATCCCCTAGACATCAGTAAGTGGAAGTAATGTTCTGCTCAGCTAGGGTACCTTGTGGTCACTATCCACATATCCCCTAGACACCAGTAAGTGGAAGTAATGTTCTGCTCAGCTTGGGCACCTTGTGGTCAATATCCACATATCCCCTAGACACCAGTAAGTGGAAGTAATGTTCTGCTCAGCTTGGGTACCTTGTGGTCACTATCCACATATCCCCTAGACACCAGTAAGTGGAAGTAATGTTCTGCTCAGCTTGGGTACCTTGTGGTCACTATCCACATATCCCCTAGACACCAGTAAGTGGAAGTAATGTTCTGCTCAGCTTGGGTACCTTGTGGTCGCTATCCACATATCCCCTAGACACCAGTAAGTAGAAGTAATGTTCTACTCAGCTTGGGTACCTTGTGATGCTATCCACATATCCCCTAGACACCAGTAAGTGGAAGTAATGTTCTGCTCAGCTTGGGTACCTTGTGGTCACTATTCACATATCCCCTAGACACCAGTAAGTGGAAGTAATGTTCTGCTCAGCTTGGGTACCTTGTGGTCACTATCCACATATCCCCTAGACACCAGTAAGTGGAAGTAATGTTCTGCTCAGCTTGGGTACCTTGTGGTCACTATCCACATATCCCCTAGACACCAGTAAGTGGAAGTAATGTTCTGCTCAGCTTGGGTACCTTGTGGTCACTATCCACATATCCCCTAGACATCAGTAAGTGGAAGTAATGTTCTGCTCAGCTAGGGTACCTTGTGGTCACTATCCACATATCCTCTAGACACCAGTAAGTGGAAGTAATGTTCTACTCAGCTTGGGTACCTTATGGTCACTATCCACATATCCCCTAGACATCAGTAAGTGGAAGTAATGTTCTACTCAGCTTGGGTACCTTATGGTCACTATCCACATATCCCCTAGACACCAGTAAGTGTAAGTAATGTTCTGCTCAGCTTGGGTACCTTGTGGTCACTATCCACATATCCCCTAGACACCAGTAAGTGGAAGTAATGTTCTGCTCAGCTTGGGTACCTTGTGGTCACTATCCACATATCCCCTAGACACCAGTAAGTGGAAGTAATGTTCTACTCAGCTTGGGTACCTTGTGATGCTATCCACATATCCCTTAGACACCAGTAAGTGGAAGTAATGTTCTGCTCAGCTTGGGTACCTTGTGGTCGCTATCCACATATCCCCTAGACACCAGTAAGTGGAAGTAATGTTCTGCTCAGCTTGGGTACCTTGTGGTCGCTATCCACATATCCCCTAGACACCAGTAAGTGGAAGTAATGTTCTGCTCAGCTTGGGTACCTTGTGGTCACTATCCACATATCCCCTAGACACCAGTAAGTGGAAGTAAAGTTCTGCTCAGCTTGGGTACCTTGTGATCGCTATCCACATATCCCCTAGACACCAGTAAGTGGAAGTAAAGTTCTGCTCAGCTTGGGTACCTTGTGGTCACTATTCACATATCCCCTAGACACCAGTAAGTGGAAGTAATGTTCTGCTCAGCTTGGGTACCTTGTGGTCACTATTCACATATCCCCTAGACACCAGTAAGTGGAAGTAAAGTTCTGCTCAGCTTGGGTACCTTGTGGTCACTATCCATATATCCCCTAGACACCAGTAAGTGGAAGTAAAGTTCTGCTCAGCTTGGGTACCTTGTGGTCACTATTCACATATCCCCTAGACACCAGTAAGTGGAAGTAATGTTCTGCTCAGCTTGGGTACCTTGTGGTCACTATCCACATATCCCCTAGACACCAGTAAGTGGAAGTAATGTTCTACTCAGCTTGGGTACCTTGTGGTCACTATTCACATATCCCCTAGACACCAGTAAGTGGAAGTAATGTTCTGCTCAGCTTGGGTACCTTGTGGTCACTATTCACATATCCCCTAGACACCAGTAAGTGGAAGTAATGTTCTACTCAGCTTGGGTACCTTGTGGTCACTATTCACATATCCCCTAGACACCAGTAAGTGGAAGTAATGTTCTGCTCAGCTTGGGTACCTTGTGGTCACTATCCACATATCCCCTAGACACCAGTAAGTGGAAGTAATGTTCTGCTCAGCTTGGGTACCTTGTGGTCACTATTCACATATCCCCTAGACACCAGTAAGTGGAAGTAATGTTCTACTCAGCTTGGGTACCTTGTGGTCACTATCCACATATCCCCTAGACACCAGTAAGTGGAAGTAATGTTCTGCTCAGCTTGGGTACCTTGTGGTCGCCATTCACATATCCCCTAGACACCAGTAAGTGGAAGTAATGTTCTGCTCAGCTTGGGTACCTTGTGGTCACTATCCACATATCCCCTAGACACCAGTAAGTGGAAGTAATGTTCTGCTCAGCTTGGGTACCTTGTGGTCACTATCCACATATCCCCTAGACACCAGTAAGTGGAAGTAATGTTCTGCTCAGCTTGGGTACCTTGTGGTCACTATCCACATATCCCCTAGACACCAGTAATTGGAAGTAATGTTCTGCTCAGCTTGGGTACCTTGTGGTCACTATCCACATATCCCCTAGACATCAGTAAGTGGAAGTAATGTTCTGCTCAGCTAGGGTACCTTGTGGTCACTATCCACATATCCCCTAGACACCAGTAAGTGGAAGTAATGTTCTGCTCAGCTTGGGTACCTTGTGGTCACTATCCACATATCCCCTAGACACCAGTAAGTGGAAGTAATGTTCTACTCAGCTTGGGTACCTTGTGATGCTATCCACATATCCCCTAGACACCAGTAAGTGGAAGTAATGTGCTGCTCAGCTTGGGTACCTTGTGGTCACTATTCACATATCCCCTAGACACCAGTAAGTGGAAGTAATGTTCTGCTCAGCTTGGGTACCTTGTGGTCACTATCCACATATCCCCTAGACACCAGTAAGTGGAAGTAATGTTCTGCTCAGCTTGGGTACCTTGTGGTCACTATCCACATATCCCCTAGACACCAGTAAGTGGAAGTAATGTTCTGCTCAGCTAGGGTACCTTGTGGTCACTATCCACATATCCCCTAGACATCAGTAAGTGGAAGTAATGTTCTGCTCAGCTAGGGTACCTTGTGGTCACTATCCACATATCCTCTAGACACCAGTAAGTGGAAGTAATGTTCTACTCAGCTTGGTACCTTATGGTCACTATCCACATATCCCCTAGACACCAGTAAGTGTAAGTAATGTTCTGCTCAGCTTGGGTACCTTGTGGTCACTATCCACATATCCCCTAGACACCAGTAAGTGGAAGTAATGTTCTGCTCAGCTTGGGTACCTTGTGGTCACTATCCACATATCCCCTAGACACCAGTAAGTGGAAGTAATGTTCTACTCAGCTTGGGTACCTTGTGATGCTATCCACATATCCCCTAGACACCAGTAAGTGAAAGTAATGTTCTGCTCAGCTTGGGTACCTTGTGGTCGCTATCCACATATCCCCTAGACACCAGTAAGAGGAAGTAATGTTCTGCTCAGCTTAGGTACCTTGTGGTCACTATCCACATATCCTCTAGACACCAATAAGTGGAAGTAATGTTCTGCTCAGCTTGGGTACCTTGTGATCACTATCCACATATCCCCTAGACACCAGTAAGTGGAAGTAATGTTCTGCTAGGCTTGGGTACCTTAAAAATAAACATGTAGGAATAAAATGCACCTAGTGCGACTTTACCTATTAACATAAACTAATGAATTACCTTTTATGAGCCATTCGCAGTGTGAGTCCTGAGTATAATTGGATCCTGAAGGACCATCAGTAATAATTCCCCATGTGCTGTTAAACACTTTACGAGATTTATAACATGCAGAAGGCTGGGGAGCACCACTTATTTGTAGTTTTGTGCACAGCCATAAAATTAAAAATGTCACTAAATAAAATGTTTGTCCTTGTTTTAACTTAGTTCTCACAACTGGCCCCATTATGCTTATTAGTTGATACACTACATAATTCCACTTTTTAACTGATTTTAGGGTTGACTAGATGTTTTGTGCTCCTGCAATGAGAACTTCTACTCTTGTTTCTGGTCATCGTTTACTTTTCTGTCGAAATCTGAAATCAAAACAACAGATTTGGTTTATCGGTAAAGAATGACATCTGTATAACACTTACAAATATGACACTAACGTTATCTGCAGCGAATGCATGTACATTTGAAGTGCATAATTCCTAATTATGTGCAAACTCTATAATCAAGGTTATACAAGCATGGGTAGACGTGATGCTGTCAAACATTACATCCAATTCTTAGGCTACTTACCAATGAAAATATAACCTCTAAAAGAATAAAATAATCGCGCTCTAATGTACGCATGTTACCACACTACATTATTTGATGGTTAAATACGGATATTAATTAAAACTCAACTGGTTTCATTATTATTTTTGTTCATGTAAAGTATTAGAGCAACATTTGACGTCACCCTTTTCTGCAGATTCATTGGCTCTTGTTTACCGTGTTCATGAGAAACTGCTACACCATATACTCTCGAAAATGAAACAGTAAAGCAAATTTCTGTTAATTAGTAGCAGTATTTTAATCAGATAGGGTTACTTTCATTTTGAATACTACCGGATGTTACGCAATTGCTATTTGTTTACTTTTCAAAGTAATAGCATGAAATAAAACTTACGGTAAGTGTTGTTTAATAATTTTCACACAAACTTGGAAGCCATACGCCTTCGTTGCCAACTCTGGCGCTTTGTACCTACATCTGGAGTCTTTTGAAGTCACCTAGCGACAGATTTTTAAATATAAAATAAATAATTAATACAGTGTAATAAGTATTTCCTTGAGTTTTAGCCATATGTTAAAGCGCGGTTCTGACTCCGGAGCATTGTTGAGGTACTATCAATTGTGTTTCTTTGCGAATAAAATTGTTGTAAATCAATTCAGCACTAAGTGCTTGTGATATTTATATCATATTTTCTGTCATTTTTTTTTCGAATTTTGGGAAATGAGTTCATTTTCGTTTTTTCGTACTATATGGCTTGTATTTTATATAAAGCACACACATCCAGTGTAACCTTCAACTTGATTTGCTGTGAAGCCGCTGGGAGATTTTTTTTTTCCCCCTCATTAAGGAACTGAACTTTTCTTTAAAAACTATTAAATATTATACAAATACCCTTTCATTGATTTATAGTATTTATTTTTTACCTTTAATTTAAGATTTGGTGACTTTGGTAACATCGGTTGGCAACACCAAGCTATTGTTGCATCAGGAATTAAGAAAAATCGAAATAAAGAGTTTTGCGGTTAAGTTTGGTATTTTCTTGTACAAATGTTACTCTGCTTTTGCGTGGCACACTAGAGCCACTGCACTAACGAGACAGTGATAAAGTAGACTTTAGAATGTGTTACGGGTGAGAGTGTGGGTGAGAGCGAGGTAGACAGTAAATGCCGCGTATGCATGTACCTCTGATGAAAAGTTAGGTTAAGAATGACAAGACGAGGGACTTCAAAGGAAGGAGAAGCGAGGTTTAATGGCCCGACTGTAAATTATAAACATGGAAGAAAATGGAGCCAATAAAGACCTTCTTCAGTGCCCACGGTGCTGGAAGGGTTTTAAACGTAAGAAACATTTGAATCAGCACATCAGAGTAAAACATCATGCACAGCCTGAGAATCGGAAAACTAATTTGAAATGTCCAGATGAAGTGTGTGAATTCACATGTTATAGGCATGTTGATCTGAGGTTGCATGCTGCCTTGCAGCACAACTGTATCATAGAAGAGATTACCATGTGCTTTTCTACAGGACCTGGTGAGCTTTTGACATGCATACAGTTTCATAGATTTTGCGATGTTGTCAGGTATTTTCTACATAGGATTATTGTTTCAGAGTTCCAATTGTGGAAGCTACAGGAAGAGAAGACTGTTGGGTCTGTGTTTATGAAACACACATCTGGGAAAAAGCTTAGCAGAGATGTCATTAAAGAGTACTATCGTTGCCATTATTCCAAAGCTCATAGTCCTGCAGCTCAGCGGAACCTGATGCTGAAGAAAGAATTATCAGAGTTTGTAGTTGTAACTTGTCCTGCAACTATTGAAGTGCAGAAAATGGCAGATGGAAGTCACCAAGTAACTTATTTTAAAACTCACTTTGGGCATGAAGTGCAAGACAAAGAACAGTCACTTCTTTCCACTGATGATTGCAGGTTTATAGCCCGTAGGTATCTGTAGTTAAAGAATGAAAGATAATGTTGCAGTAGATGGTCTTAGGAGTGCATATCACAGGCCGGCAACATGAACTAGTAATAATCAGTAGTAGAACATTCGTTCCAATACTCATGACCCTCTCTGACTCATAGTTGCCAACCTCTTTGCCTCTCTACAGGTGTATTTCTTCATGTCAAGTTGATCTAGTTAGATTGTGCAACGCTAAGCCCATCTGTGACAACATTACTGCATGAAACACCATAGTTAAACTTTTCAGTGATAAGGCCAGTTTCAAGACTCAAGTAATATGTTCATTGCCAGGAAAGCTTCAAATCATATTTTATAAACCGACAAAGTTTGCAAGCTTTTTCAAAAGTCGATAAATGCAAGGAGAGAAGATAAAAGTTCTGTTCATCTGCACTTAAAGTATTTTTTTATTTTGTATATTTTTATCTTTTTAACACTAACTACAAATAAGGATACTTTATTGTTCTTTTTGCATGGAAACACAATAGTATACTACAGTATAGCATTTTTGTATCATTAATTTATCATACATGTTTGAAAAATGGAAGTGCAAAATAGCAAGAAACATTACTGAAATACAGCATTTTTATTGATAAGCACATTTAAAGTGTTTTTTTTTTACTTTCTCTACTGGTAAGTAGGGGAAGTATTGTTGTTGTTAGCTAATGCTGGATTTCTGACAATGAAGCCATTAATCCTCTTGCTCTCCAATATTTTTCACTGATGGATGGGGTGCTAGAAGTGGCCGGGCATATTTGAAGGTGGTCTCGATCCATTTCCTCTTGCAGATGACATAGAGGACAGAGTGGTGAAGAATATATCCCAATTCTGTTTAAATGTTTTGCCAGACAATCATGTCCTGTAATCAACCTGAAGGTTGCAACTGCTGTTTTTCGAGGATACTCAGGAATTACTGTTTGAATGTTTGGTACTTCCCATCTTTTATTCTTTGATTTTTCATAGTAATATTTTTCAATAATTTTTTTGAATTCAGAGTTGACTAAACTTTTAGCTGTATAAAATGGTAGCTTAACTATTGATTTCTGCACATTGCCGGTTCCCTTTTTTGCAAGAAAATCAACTTTCTCATTACCACTCAGTCCACAGTGAGCTGGTATCCATTGGAAGACTAGGTGTTTTTGAAGTGCTGTTAGATGGCTAAGCATCTTCCAACATTCTATAATTGTTTGGTTTTTTGGTGACAACTTGGAAGTAATTGCTATAATTGCCGCCCTGGAATCTGAGAGAATAACTGCTCAATGAAAATGTGAGATTCTATACAAAAGATTTTGTAGGGCCATTCGAATTGCTTCAATTTCTCCATCAAAGTTAGTAGTTCCATAACTTAAAGATTTGTAATAGGAAAAGAAGTGACACGTGACTCCAGCCCCTGCTCCATCTTGGTTTGATATTAATGATCCATCAGTATAAATTTGGAGCCATTCATGTTCTGGAAATCTAGTATGGATTGTCTCTAATTTAGAACACTAGTTGGAGTATCACTTTTCTTAACTTCTTCTGTCAGGTGTAAATAATATGTGATGTCTAATGTTTGTGTCGGATTGACTTTAGATATGAAGTTTTCCTTTGGATTAGGAAGGTATACATTCTTCTTGATGTCTTGAATTTTGGAAAGAAAGCTCTCCTGAGTTTTTAGTGTATGTGTAAAATTTCTCTTGTGCCATGTATTGAATGGGAGTCTGATCAACTTTTCGTGTTGAATAAGAGCCGCTTTTTCTATTTCATATTCAATGGGGCATTGGTTGGTTAGTATTTCCATAGCTGCTATTGGTGTGGTTTTGATAGCACCTGTAATTAGTCTCAGACTTTGGTTTTGAAAGCTTTGAATTTTTATTTTTTGTGTTTGCTGTTACAAGAACTTCGCTGCAGTAAGTAAATAATGGCTTTATATATAGTACATTGTATGTTGTGTTAAGAGTTGCTCTGGAACATCCCCACTTCATTCCTGTTAGACGTTTTAACAGTGAAAGGCGCCTCTCTGCTCTTTGTATTATATTTTCTATTTGTTTGGTCCATGTAAGTTTGGTATCAAATGTAACTCCCAAATACTTTGCTTCCTTTGTTTCTGGTAATTGTTGACTCTCAAAATGTAGTTTTATTTTTAGTGGTTTTTTTCTTAGTGAAAAGATTTGGTAGTTTGATTTTGTTGTATTAACAGTCATTAAATTTTCTTTGGTCCACCTTTGTAAGTTGGTTAAGGATTGTTTCATGGTTTTTTCTAGTTCTGTACTTTGGCTTTTTGGTTTTGAAGTCCACATTACTAAGTCATCAGCAAATAGTGCACACTTCACACCTGATTCTTGTATTTGTTGTGGCAGATCGTTAATAAATATATTAAAAAGTGTTGTGCTGAACACTGCACCTTGTGGTAAGCCACGGTGTACTTGTTTATATTTAGATATATTTCTTCCATATCTGGTTGCTATAAAGCGTTGTGTTAGGAAATGACATAGCCATGAAAACACTGGACCTTGTATCCCTATTTTTTTTACTTTCTTTAGCAGTTTTGTTCTGCATATAGAATCATATGCACTTTGGAAATCAGTAAAAACTGACAAATTATCTTCTTTTCTATTGAAGGAGTCTTTGATTTCTTGACTGAGAAGTAAGACTTGTTCATTTGTAGAGTGGAACTCTCTGAATCCAGCTTGACATGGGGATATTAAATTTTGTGATTCTAGGAACCAATTTAACCTGTTTGACACTATTCTTTCCATCACTTTTTGCTATTATGCTAGTAAGAGCTATTGGTCTATAATTTTTTATTTCTGATACTGTTTTATGTTTCTTCAAGAATGGGACAATTATTGCTTTTCGCCATTCAGCAGGTACAGTGGTGTTCCAGGATAGATTGTAGAGTTTCAGTAGTTTTGCTGTTTTTCCAAGGTTTTTTATGAATTCTGGGTGTATGTGATCTGGTCCAGGAGACTTTTTGTTTTTTAGATTATTTATTGCAATGTTCAGTTCTTGCATATTAAAATTTTGAAAAAAGATATTGCACTGAGTGTTAGGATCACATTCTCTTTCTTGTTTCAAATCTTTCTTAAATTCTTTACGTTCCTTTTTATTATTTCTTGTGACCGCCAAAACATAAAAATATGGTGCTATCTAAAAAACGGTTACTATTACTGCAATTGCTCTCTTCAATATCAAATTATGAAATATGACTCGAGGGGTAAAATGTTCCGGAGTTAAAATAGTCCCCCATTAGGATCTCCGGGCAGGGAGTACTTCTCGAGAACCAAAACATTATATTAATAGAAGATCTAACATCAGACTTCTACAATGGAATGCGGGTGGTCTCACACAAACAAAAAGAGTAGAACTGAATAAAATTGTATTTGACTATAAAATCGATATCTTTGTAATACAAGAAGCAAATCTAACAAATCACCAACTTAAATACTTCAATTTTACTGGATTTTTACTACACTTATTACCCAAAAATAGACAGATAAGTAGTGGAATATTAGTTGGAGTCAAAAAGGATTCACTAATATAAGTGTGAAGAAAATTTGATTTTAGCACGTGCACAGTCTTAACCAAAAATGAAATAGGAAGAAGTAATCCAAACAGTGATATTGCTCACATAACTATCGGAAATGAAGTCAATATATTCTGTGCCATAGCTAATGCCTTTAACATACGTTCCCGTAATGTAGCAAATACATCGGGGCCAAACTCAAATACAGCTCAAATGCTAATAAAGGCATTCCTGAAATTATTATAAACTGAGATGACTTTCACAACTCCCAAAGAGAGTTCTTTGTTAAGAAGCAAAACCTCTCATGGTCAGCATCAGAAAAGTAACAAATTGTTAAAATATTGTCTACCAGAGTTGAGTAAGTCTCTTAGTCCTCTCTTGTTCCATCGTCAAGTATTTTGCTCTTTCCCTCCCATACTATCTTTGTCTCTCACAGTCTCTTTCTCCCTCCCTCCCTCTGTGTCTCTCATGTGTCTCTGTGTAGCAGTCGTACAAGCAAGACAACATTAACAATGGTTTGTGTTACAGGGAAGCTAGAGGATGGCATGGCCGTCAATGAGCTGCTGTACGAGATCAAGAAATCGTCAACATTATCCAAAGCATTGACGAGGAAGGAACTCTACAGTGTTGCAAAGAAATGTAACCTCTTCAAACTGAAACCCAGAGAGAAGAAATGCCCAACTCCAAGAAAGCAGAAAAAAGAAGCAAAACCAACTGAAACTGAAAATGCACCCAAACTGATAAAATCAGACGTGATATCCAAACTTAAGTATGCTGCATTACTGGCAGAGTGCACCACAACATCCGATGATACGGTCGCCAAGATTGACCAACACATTAACAAAGTTATAGAAATACTACAAGAGGCCCACGTAAAGACATTTGAAGCAGATAGCACAGATGTTGTTACAAAGACTTTACCACTGGTGGGAAGTGATCCTTCTACAGCAGAGCCCAGATCAATCTCTGAGCTGATGTTGGACCACAGTTACGCCTCGGGGCACAGCAGCAGCACCCAGCCAGACCACAACTATGCCCCAGTATTTGACCATAGCTATGCATCAGATCTACAGAAGTTCTACAACAACTCTGTCTCAGAACTGTTTGATCACAGCTACGCATTAGACTTTCAAGATCTTGATCAGAGCTGTGCCCCATATCTCTCGCCTTTACCATGTTTTGACCATAGCTATACTCTTGATTTTCAGGAGTTTGAACACAGCTATGCTTGTGACTTTGACCTTATGAAAGTCTAGTGTCAGTGTAACTTCTCATGCTTTCTTCTGCAGATGTATGTATGTATTTATGTAAATATATAAATAAAATGTGTGCTCAATGTGAGCAAATCCAGTGTTATTTTCTGGCACAGATATCAAGTGGTTTGTTCATGGCTCTCATGTTGACGGTTTGAGATTCAGTTCCCAGCTCAGGAAAGACAATTGAAGTTGACTAAGCTTTTACCACTGACAAGCTTATGTGAAGTATCCTCAATGCCTAGTGTGGTTTGGAGTCCAGTTCCATCACCACTCTTGTCACAGGAGGTAACAGACACTGCCCTCTAGCTGCCTCCAGTTGATAAATGGACTCCATACATTGTTTGGCAGAACAAAGGTTCCTCATTAAAATGTATACATCTTGTGTTAAGTGACAGATTGAAACATACGGTTGTTGTAGATATAAGAGGAATACAGTAAAGTGATAGATTTTCTAAAAAGTGTGATACTATGTGATGGCTTGGAAATTCCATGCTCTTTGTATGAATACAAGAAAAACATCTGATGTGTTGCACTCATATGACTTTCTCTACTCTTGTACTAACCATTCTTACAAACTCTTATTCCTATATCTTCTTCATGTTAGTTGAGATAAACATTTGTACAAATTATCTTATTGCTTATTTCCTTGTTGGTGCAAGGGGAATATTACAATACAGTAGACTTTGAGCGATAGTCAAATCTTTTAAAGCTTTGAGATTCCGTTCTCTTTGCACACTTAACATGCAAACAAATGAACAACGATGTTCCATTTCACGAGAATTTTAAGTTTTCTGAAACTCAAACACATAAAAAGGAATATATCTGAAATGGTTCACCCTACAAGAAAATTTATTTAGACATAAATTGTGTATTTTAGCAAGATCTACATTTTCCGTATAGTATGATTTGATCTACCTCTAACGGTTTACCAATTATGCAAAAGTCGTCCAGAGTAAATACGACTACACGGGCTATAGCCAGAAAATGCAAGATATACATTTCATTTGTCATAAAAGAATATCTCAAATATGTGACATTTTAATCAAAATCGTTGGAGCCATTTTCAAGAAAATCAAAATTTTCCATGTAAAAGGTAGTTGAGGGTGGGGCTATTTTCTTGAAACACTTCATGTCGCATCTTTGAAAGACATTAACTTTGGTTTTTAACCAACTTTTCGTTTTTGAGTTATGCTGTCCACACACACACACACACACAGACCTTTTTCTAAAAATGCTTTTTTTGGATTCCGGAGGTCTCAAAACATATATTTCCGGTGATATCTCGACATTGAATTTTTGGGTGGAATACAATACTTGCCCTACTTACCAGTAGAGAAAGTAAAAATGAATAGCGATGTTCCATTTGACAGAAGTATTAGTTCTCCAAAACTGATACAAATAAGAAATATCTCTGAAATGGTTCACTCTACAACAAACTTTATTTGCACATAGACTGTGTTTTAGCAAGATCTCCATTTCTCTATAAAACCTTAACCCCTAACATTCTAACCTGTCATGGTATGTAATACGTCCTCTGATTGGTGATCAGAGGATATGGTCGGTGAATTTATTTTGATAATTCTCCCGGTCAGGTCGGTGAGACCCGTAAACCAACGACAGGTATGGTCCTCCAGACATTCTGGGGGTTGTGAGAGAGCGATGTGACCGCCAGAACATAAAAATATGGTGCTCTCTAAAAAACGGTTACTATTACTGCTATTGCTCTCTTCAATATCGTCAGTGAAAAATATTGGAGAGCAAGAAGATTAATAACTTCATTGTCAGAAATCCAGCATTAGCTAACAACAACATTTTTTTGTGTAGTAAGATTTTGTCTATCTCTTACAGTTTACGAGTTATTCAAAAGTCATCCAGGGTAAATAGGACTACATAGGCTATAGCCAGAGAATTCAAGATGTACATTTCATTTGTCATCAAAATATCTAAAAAATAGGCATTTTAATCAAAATCGTTCAAGAGCCATTTTCAAGAAAATCAAAATTTTCCACGCAAAGACTAGTTTAGGGTGGAGGAATTTTCTTCAAAATCTTTGTGTCACGTCCTTGAAAGACAGTAAACTTAAATACCAACTGGTTTTTAGCCGACTTTTCGTTTTTGAGTTATGCTGTCCACATGACCCGCATGTGGTATTCGTGGTGGACGAAGCGGCATCTGGGCGGGTTTTCTCCGGTTTCCGCCGCCACTCATTCCACCAATTGCTCCATTATCACCCTTCTAATCATCCATTTCGACTGCATTTCATATCATCCTCTTCCTCAGTATCATACCTAGTGCTTGGCTGACTACCTGCTTCCAGGTCTTCAGTGTCCGGTCCAGAGGTTCCTCTGCTCCCCGACAGGCGTCTGACCCTAGGCACTGTAAGTCCTAGGGGTGTAAGTCTTACATAAGGGGAGGGTAATCAGGGAAAGAAGTTTCCATTTTGGTTTACGTTTTCATGGAATGGCCCTTATCAAAATGCAGCTTTGAAATACGCGCTATTTAATTAAAGTTGTCAAGCGGGAAGTTCCTATTGGCAGTCGCAGGCTGGGAATCGTGAAAAAATAAAATTTGCAGGGTGACACCTACATGCGTCTTTGTCATGACATCAAGGCATAATTGGTATACATTGTTGAAGTATCATAAAGTTCAAATTTGAATGAAAATATCTCTATAGTTGCTCATCAACATTAAATAAGTTCTCTGTTAGTGCCTTGTAAGCTCCCCGCTGAATACTAGTTCTGATTAAGGAACCGGACAATAGCCATGGTGGCGGACACAGAAAATATAAAGAAGCTAGCAGAAGATTTGGAAAAGCAAGAATTAGATGTAAGTATGACAGTTAATATATATATAATAATTAAGTAATGAGTACTGTCTAGCAAATTAAGCGTTTTCGATTGACTGTCAATGATCAATTGGTTCAAAACTGAAGTTGAGGTTAGGATTGTAAAAGACATATTACGTCTGAAAATAATTTCGTACTGTGTTCAAATAAGTAGGAGCAGTGCTAGTACAAATAACGTAGTTTTTTAGGAGTGGGATAAAAATGACCTGCTTACACAGCACCTCACTTCGCATTTCCTCTTCTCGCAACCACTCACTGCGACCGCCCGCCCTTCGGAATGATGTAGTTGTCTTCGTTCATATATGTTTATATGATTAAATATGATTTCATGGAATTACATATTCTGTTTCTGCTTATGCAATTATAAGTAAAGCTAAAATGTCGAGGAATTACACTGAAAGGACCTAAATTCAAAGTTTTGAATTACATATTTTTGCATATTTTGAGATATCCTAATACATATTTCACACCGTGCCGTGTACTTGTGCACACTTTAACATTATTGTGGAGTTATTAAACATTTTCGTTGCAATGCAAGAAAGGAAAAATAATTGTAAATTTCATTGTTGTGCTTCTCATACATTATCGCCCTCATTCATTACCATTACATTAAAAGCTAAATTGTGCAAATTTGATGTGGACAATAATGACTTGTTTTAAACTTTTCCTTTCTATACTTGTTCTCAAGCGCTTTAGAATTTGTAACAGTCAGTTGCACTTAATTTATAACTGCATATACAGAAGTAGAATATGCAATTACATGATCTATGTAATTATATAAATAAATTATTTGAATTATATGTTGAACGAAGATAGTGGGCAACTATATCATTTCAGAGGGCGGTTACGGTGGGAGGTTGCAAGAAGAAGAAACGTGAAGTGAGGAGCAGAGACCATACAATTCCTCTATTACTGCCAATTTCCCTTATAAACTATGTATTTTTGGATACTGTTCTGTACTTAATAGTTAATTAGACCTGTTTCACTAAAATATAAGAGGACTATAAAATAAAGAGATGAACTAAACACACAGGTTAAGGAAATAAGATCTGAAGCTTTTCTGGCCACGAACATATTCTAGATGTTCTCGGGCTTCAAGCCAAGTGTAGTGGTGAAGAGCCATCGACATTTAGGGAGTGTGCGTCTCCCCCATCATCAGGATGATGAATGACTGACAAGAGTGAAAGGACCAGCATATACACCAGCCAGGTGTAGTGGTGAAGAACCATCGACATTTAGGGAGTGTGCGTCTCCCCCATCATCAGGATGATGAATGATTGACAAGAGTGAAAGGACCAGCATATACACCAGCCAGGTGTAGTGGTGAAGAGCCATCGACATTTAGGGAGTGTGCCTCTCCCCCATCATCAGGATGATGAATGACTGACAAGAGTGAAAGGACCAGCATATACACCAGCCAGGTGTAGTGGTGAAGAGCCATCGACATTTAGGGAGTGTGCGTCTCCCCCATCATCAGGATGATGAATGACTGACAAGAGTGAAAGGACCAGCATATACACCAGCCAGGTGTAGTGGTGAAGAACCATCGACATTTAGGGAGTGTGCGTCTCCCCCATCATCAGGATGATGAATGACTGACAAGAGTGAAAGGACCAGCATATACACCAGCCAGGTGTAGTGGTGAAGAGCCATCGACATTTAGGGAGTGTGCGTCTCCCCCATCATCAGGATGATGAATGACTGACAAGAGTGAAAGGACCAGCATATACACCAGCCAGGTGTAGTGGTGAAGAGCCATCGACATTTTGGGAGTGTGCATCTCCCCCATCATCAGGATGATGAATGACTGACAAGAGTGAAAGGACCAGCATATACACCAGCCAGGTGTAGTGGTGAAGAACCATCGACATTTAGGGATTGTGCGTCTCTCCCATCATCAGGATGATGAATGACTGACAAGAGTGAAAGGACCAGCATATACACCAGCCAGGTGTAGTGGTGAAGAGCCATCGACATTTAGGGAGTGTGCATCTCCCCCATCATCAGGATGATGAATGACTGACAAGAGTGAAAGGACCAGCATATACACCAGCCAGGTGTAGTGGTGAAGAACCATCGACATTTAGGGAGTGTGCATCTCCCCCATCATCAGGATGATGAATGACTGACAAGAGTGAAAGGACCAGCATATACACCAGCCAGGTGTAGTGGTGAAGAACCATCGACATTTAGGGAGTGTGCGTCTCCCCCATCATCAGGATGATGAATGACTGACAAGAGTGAAAGGACCAGCATATACACCAGCCAGGTGTAGTGGTGAAGAGCCATCGACATTTAGGGAGTGTGCGTCTCCCCCATCATCAGGATGATGAATGACTGACAAGAGTGAAAGGACCAGCATATACACCAGCCAGGTGTAGTGGTGAAGAACCATCGACATTTAGGGAGTGTGCGTCTCCCCCATCATCAGGATGATGAATGACTGACAAGAGTGAAAGGACCAGCATATACACCAGCCAGGTGTAGTGGTGAAGAACCATCGACATTTAGGGAGTGTGCGTCTCCCCCATCATCAGGATGATGAATGACTGACAAGAGTGAAAGGACCAGCATATACACCAGCCAGGTGTAGTGGTGAAGAGCCATCGACATTTAGGGAGTGTGCATCTCCCCCATCATCAGGATGATGAATGACTGACAAGAGTGAAAGGACCAGCCAGGTGTAGTGGTGAAGAACCATCGACATTTAGGGAGTGTGCGTCTCCCCCATCATCAGGATGATGAATGACTGACAAGAGTGAAAGGACCAGCATATACACCAGCCAGGTGTAGTGGTGAAGAGCCATCGACATTTAGGGAGTGTGCATCTCCCCCATCATCAGGATGATGAATGACTGACAAGAGTGAAAGGACCAGCATATACACTAGCCAGGTGTAGTGGTGAAGAACCATCGACATTTAGGGAGTGTGCGTCTCCCCCATCATCAGGATGATGAATGACTGACAAGAGTGAAAGGACCAGCATATACACCAGCCAGGTGTAGTGGTGAAGAGCCATCGACATTTAGGGAGTGTGCATCTCCCCCATCATCAGGATGATGAATGACTGACAAGAGTGAAAGGACCAGCATATACACCAGCCAGGTGTAGTGGTGAAGAGCCATCGACATTTAGGGAGTGTGCGTCTCCCCCATCATCAGGATGATGAATGACTGACAAGAGTGAAAGGACCAGCATATACACCAGCCAGGTGTAGTGGTGAAGAGCCATCGACATTTAGGGAGTGTGCATCTCCCCCATCATCAGGATGATGAATGACTGACAAGAGTGAAAGGACCAGCATATACACTAGCCAGGTGTAGTGGTGAAGAGCCATCGACATTTAGGGAGTGTGCGTCTCCCCCATCATCAGGATGATGAATGACTGACAAGAGTGAAAGGACCAGCATATACACTAGCCAGGTGTAGTGGTGAAGAGCCATCGACATTTAGGGAGTGTGCATCTCCCCCATCATCAGGATGATGAATGACTGACAAGAGTGAAAGGACCAGCATATACACCAGCCAGGTGTAGTGGTGAAGAGCCATCGACATTTAGGGAGTGTGCGTCTCCCCCATCATCAGGATGATGAATGACTGACAAGAGTGAAAGGACCAGCATATACACCAGCCAGGTGTAGTGGTGAAGAGCCATCGACATTTAGGGAGTGTGCGTCTCCCCCATCATCAGGATGATGAATGACTGACAAGAGTGAAAGGACCAGCATATACACCAGCCAGGTGTAGTGGTGAAGAGCCATCGACATTTAGGGAGTGTGCATCTCCCCCATCATCAGGATGATGAATGACTGACGAGTGAAAGGACCAGCATATACACTAGCCAGGTGTAGTGGTGAAGAACCATCGACATTTAGGGAGTGTGCGTCTCCCCCATCATCAGGATGATGAATGACTGACAAGAGTGAAAGGACCAGCATATACACCAGCCAGGTGTAGTGGTGAAGAGCCATCGACATTTAGGGAGTGTGCATCTCCCCCATCATCAGGATGATGAATGACTGACAAGAGTGAAAGGACCAGCATATACACCAGCCAGGTGTAGTGGTGAAGAACCATCGACATTTAGGGAGTGTGCGTCTCCCCCATCATCAGGATGATGAATGACTGACAAGAGTGAAAGGACCAGCATATACACCAGCCAGGTGTAGTGGTGAAGAGCCATCGACATTTAGGGAGTGTGCATCTCCCCCATCATCAGGATGATGAATGACTGACAAGAGTGAAAGGACCAGCATATACACCAGCCAGGTGTAGTGGTGAAGAGCCATCGACATTTAGGGAGTGTGCGTCTCCCCCATCATCAGGATGATGAATGACTGACAAGAGTGAAAGGACCAGCATATACACCAGCCAGGTGTGGTGGTGAAGAGCAATCGACATTTAGGGAGTGTGCGTCTCCCCCATCTTCAGGATGATGAATGATTGACAAGAGTGAAAGGACCAGCATATACACCAGCCAGGTGTAGTGGTGAAGAACCATCGACATTTAGGGAGTGTGCGTCTCCCCCATCATCAGGATGATGAATGACTGACAAGAGTGAAAGGACCAGCATATACACCAGCCAGGTGTAGTGGTGAAGAACCATCGACATTTAGGGAGTGTGCGTCTCCCCCATCATCAGGATGATGAATGACTGACAAGAGTGAAAGGACCAGCATATACACCAGCCAGGTGTAGTGGTGAAGAGCCATCGACATTTAGGGAGTGTGCATCTCCCCCATCATCAGGATGATGAATGACTGACAAGAGTGAAAGGACCAGCATATACACCAGCCAGGTGTAGTGGTGAAGAGCCATCGACATTTAGGGAGTGTGCGTCTCCCCCATCATCAGGATGATGAATGACTGACAAGAGTGAAAGGACCAGCATATACACCAGCCAGGTGTGGTGGTGAAGAGCAATCGACATTTAGGGAGTGTGCGTCTCCCCCATCTTCAGGATGATGAATGATTGACAAGAGTGAAAGGACCAGCATATACACCAGTCAGGTGTAGTGGTGAAGAACCATCGACATTTAGGGAGTGTGCGTCTCCCCCATCATCAGGATGATGAATGACTGACAAGAGTGAAAGGACCAGCATATACACCAGCCAGGTGTAGTGGTGAAGAGCCATCGACATTTAGGGATTGTGCGTCTCTCCCATCATCAGGATGATGAATGACTGACAAGAGTGAAAGGACCAGCATATACACTAGCCAGGTGTAGTGGTGAAGAGCCATCGACATTTAGGGAGTGTGCATCTCCCCCATCATCAGGATGATGAATGACTGACAAGAGTGAAAGGACCAGCATATACACCAGCCAGGTGTAGTGGTGAAGAACCATCGACATTTAGGGAGTGTGCGTCTCCCCCATCATCAGGATGATGAATGACTGACAAGAGTGAAAGGACCAGCATATACACCAGCCAGGTGTAGTGGTGAAGAGCCATCGACATTTTGGGAGTGTGCATCTCCCCCATCATCAGGATGATGAATGACTGACAAGAGTGAAAGGACCAGCATATACACCACACTCCCGAAATGTCGATGGCTCTTCATCACTACACTTGGCTTGAATGCCTAGAATAGGTTAAACAAGTTAATTATAATACTGCTATTATTTATCTGAACACTATGACAAACAGTAAGTATGGTTTAGATTTTAGAAGCAATCTAAACTGTGAAGGTGTGAGTATAATCTTAAGAGCTACTGGTTACACTGGAGTTTCTGGGCCCGCATGAGTTAGCCTCACTTGTCATCTATCCTCCTGTCCAATCGTACTTCTGCTTCCTGTTAGACCATGTGTCGTCAAAGTTAAATACAACTATTTAGGTGAATGCTTCACTTTTGGACTTCCGTTGATGGCAACAGGCGTGTGTAAAGCTACTGAAGAGTCATGCTTGTTTGGGCAGAGTTATGATGGAGGTTCTTCAGGATGTAGAATGCTTCTGGAAGAACAAGGAGATGTCCATGCATTTGGCTCTTCTATTTATGTCTTCCAGAACAGGCTGCATCAGATGCCGCAAAGGTCTGAAAAGTTGGATTTGTATTTTGGTAGTGCAGCATGTCTGCATATGGGCTCCCATGACTGTTTATACTGCCAGCTATTTCCTCATAAGAGTAGACTGATCTTATGTTTGAAATAAATAAAATGTATTTCTTCCCCATCGAACCTCCTTTCTATGTCCCACTAACCACAAAAAAAAAAAAAAAAAAAATTAAAATGTGTTACTTTTATGTCAGCAGTACCTTTTCGTACCCCATTCCTTTAAAATAACAAATTAATGTGTCAGGACCTGGGTTTGATTCTTGCCTGGGGGTGAGAAAATGTTTCTTCTGAGCGAAAAATCTAACTTCTAAAACCAGTCAAAACGTACTTTGAAATAAATATATGGGAAAATATATATATGAAAAAATTTTGAAACCCATTTAATGAATTTCTACCTTTATTCGGAAGGAGACTCATTACTCAGCTTCATTGTATCTCAGTCAGTTATTCTTAAAAACAAAAAAGATAACAATAGCTTGTGATTTCCATTTATATCTTTTAGAAGTGGAAAGGTTTTACAGTAATTAAAATCTATAAATTCTTATAGTATGTCATTTGATATTTTATGAGGGTCATTCCAAAAGTAATGCTCCTATTTATTCTCACGAAATCTATAACAGATACAGAAAGCACAATAACAAAGGTAAATAGAGCAAGATTTCAGCTACATATTGTTACTTTTCCACATAATTATCATCATTCACTATGCACTTTTGGCAATGATGAACAAGAACCTGCATGTTATGCTCGTAAAAATCTGAACCAGCTGAGACTAGCCACTGTCTTACAGTTGTGACCACAACATTTGTTGGCCACATAGTGCATCTTCCACAGGCCCAAAAAGATGGAAGTCCAAAGGTGCTAAATCAGGAATGTATGGTGGATGTGGTAGATCAGGTCAGCCAAATTTGGTAATGAGCTCCATGGTCACAAAATTGGTGTGGAGCCTGACATTATCATGCTACAGGCAGAAGTTTGGCCTGACTCAGAAAATTTGGGCTTTTGGCCTAATCAGTGTCATCTTCTAGCGTTCAAAATTAACATATGCTCCAGTTTCCAAGGTATCCAAAAAAACCACACCCTTCCAATCCAGAAAATTGTGCACAGATGCTACTATTGAACTTGTTTGTTGGAGAAGTTGGATGTTTAGATTCTAACGTACACTGGATGGCCTCCAGACACCTTTAGCAGGTGTTGATGAATAACGTCCACTGCATGGCCTCCAAACACCTTTAGCAGGCATTGATGAATAACGTCCACTGCATGGCCTCCAAACACCTTTAGCAGGTGTTGATGAATAACGTCCACTGCATGGCCTCCAGACACCTTTAGCAGGTGTTGATGAACAACGTCCACTGCATGGCCTCCAAACACCTTTAGCAGGCATTGATGAATAACGTCCACTGCATGGCCTCCAGACACCTTTAGCAGGCGTTGATGAATAACGTCCACTGCATGGCCTCCAGACACCTTTAGCAGGTGTTGATGAATAACGTCCACTGCATGGCCTCCAGACACCTTTAGCAGGCGTTGATGAATAACGTCCACTGCATGGCCTCCAGACACCTTTAGCAGGTGTTGATGAATAACGTCCACTGCATGGCCTCCAGACACCTTTAGCAGGTGTTGATGAATAACGTCCACTGCATGGCCTCCAGACACCTTTAGCAGGTGTTGATGAATAACGTCCACTGCATGGCCTCCAGACACCTTTAGCAGGTGTTGATGAATAACGTCCATTGCATGGCCTCCATGCACCTTTAGCAGGTGTTGATGGATAACATCCACTGCATGGCCTCCATGCACCTTTAGTGGGCGTTGATGGATAACATCCATTGCATGGCCTCCATGCACCTTTAGCAGGTGTTGATGAATAACGTTCACTGCATGGCCTCCATGCACCTTTAGCAGGTGTTGATGAATAACGTTCACTGCATGGCCTCCATGCACCTTTAGCAGGTGTTGATGGATAACATCCACTGCATGGCCTCCATGCACCTTTAGCAGGTGTTGATGGATAACATCCACTGCATGGCCTCCATGCACCTTTAGCAGGTGTTGATGGATAACATCCACTGCATGGCCTCCATACACCTTTGGTGGGCGTTGATGAATAACGTCCACTGCATAGCCTCCAAACACCTTTAGCAGGCGTTGATGAATAACATCCACTGCATGGCCTCCAGACACCTTTAGCAGGCGTTGATGAATAACATCCACTGCACACCTTTAGCAGGCATTGATGGATTTCAATTGGCAAAATTTGCACAGCAGTGGGAAATTTAATCACACATCTCTGTTTTGTACGCACCTTGATTCCAGTAACCGTTTTGGAATGCTCCCCTGGTGCTGCTATGTGTCACAGGACAATGAAACTCTTAGGACACCAGCGGGAAAGATCAACAATTAATACCACATCAACATAACTTGGCTTGGACACTCAAACTCAACACAAAAAGTGGGAGGCATTACCTTTGGAATAACCCTCGTATTATTAAATATGAGCAAAAATCTAGAACTTTAACTAACAATTAAAATTGCATATGGTGACCTTTGTGACGGTGATGTGCACTAATAATTTATATTAATTATTGAATTGATTTTAGAGACTGCATCACTTGGTTATTTTGATATGGAAGACATGTTTGTGTCCTTGTCAACTGCTGGCAACGTACTTATGAAGATGTTCAACCAGGCACACTACCACTAGGAGTGATTCTGGTAATGAACAAGGAACCAATAAGCTCTTCACACATGTTCTCTAAGTGATGTGTGTCAAAATCAACTCAATAATTAATATAAAATCTACAAAGCTTATGTCTTTAAACTAGTGAACTGAATTTGCTCCAAACCATTTTGGCTTAAAATATATACTATTTCATAATATTTTGGAATTTCTTTTCGTCATATTTTGGCAAATTTTTGTTCATATTTTGGCTGTCTGTACATTGTATTATATGTTTATGTTGTGATGTTTTATGTTTAATTTACAGGAATAACTTGGATTTACAACTTGCTAGATGTTGTATGTAACAAACATTACTTATGTCTATAAATGTAATAATAACTTGGAGACTACAAGGACCATGTAATGAATTTTGAAATACTGTCGATTGACTCTTTAACAAATTTTTGTTTTCAGCGATTGGTAACACATAGAGATATTACATATTTTTGCACTAGTTATGATAGCAACCAGTAGAAACAAATGTAGCACCGATGATAAGATTGAGTATCCCAGAAACTTCAGTCTGCATTTAATTTAAAAAACTTGAAGTAGATGCTAAGATAAGTGAAACTTGTAGTCTCTCAGTTACATTGCTTCAGTTTTTTCATTGTATAAGAGGAAGTTATTTTCAGGCCCCAGCAGGTATCCCACCATCTCAGATCTATGCGCAGCTCCTGGCAATCTATCTCTTTCAGAATGACTTGTAAGTACCTACAGTTGGTATTGTATCTACCAGCGAGTGTGTCGCTTAGACTTAATGCACACAACTTAGCAGGAAGTTTATATCTATTGCACAGGCAGCCTCAATAGCTGCCAAGGCCATTGCATGAATTCACACCTGTTGCATTGCTTCTTAACATTACAATTTTATATGCATGAGAGCAATGAAATCACTGAAACTTGTAACATAACAATTGTTGGTCTGCAACTTCATAATATGAATTGGAAAGACCATATTGATTACATCTTACTAAAATTAAACTCTGAATGTTTTGCAATTAGATGATTTATTTTGCAAATAAAAACTTCCTAAAAACACCATGCTAAGCTTATTTTCGTTGAGTTATGGCTTACAGGATAGCATTCTAGGGAAATTTAGTAGCTGTAAAATAAAGTTTGCAAAAAAAAAAGTAATAAGAATAATGACTGGTGCAAAACAGTCAACTTACTGTAAACCTTTAAAATATTACTGTTAACCCGTGAGTATGTTTTAACTGTATGGACAACCTGGCAGTGCCAGGTCAGGTACTTACGACAAACAAATCAGACAAGGCCAAGCAACAACACACAGGTATTGTCAAAAGAAGTCTAGCACAAGGTGCACCCAGAAAGTAAGTCCTGATTGTGTCCAGAGATGGCACCATCAGTTGGCTAGGAATGTGCAGGAGTAGAGAGGAAGTATGTGGGAATAATGCAGTAAAGTTTGTATTTTGACATGCTGTGTGTATTAATGGAAGAGGGACACCTCGACTCCGACATGGATGTAGTGCGGACTACCTCCCCCAGGGGAAAGGGACGAGGCAAAGTGGGACTGTTGACTTGTCAGAGAACAGAGTCAGTGAAGCCCAGAGGTGTACAGAAGTCCTTGACAGTTACTGATATTGACACAACCCAAGGAGAGGGTGACGAGGTGGCCTGGGCAGCAACTTCCAGGAGGCCCAGGGAAGAGGTTTCAGAGCACAAGCAACTGTGCCATCTGTCCACATTTGCTGGAATGTATCATGCTACCAACCAAACCTGAAGGACGATAAGGGAGGGAAATGAGAAATGAAGGGAAAGGAATCCATGGAGAAGAGATTAATGCACCTCAGCATTTGCCTAGTGACACAGAGAAACCACGGGAAAACCCACGTCAGAGTGTGTTGTCACAGGGATCAAACCCATGACCTCCCACCTGAGATATTTCACTTGGTGTCTTGTGGCAGTAGTGGTTACTGTGCTGTGCTAGGAAAAATGGCTGCTCTGATATTGTCTCCGGCCAACTGAGAGGTTCATGCAGTCATCAGAGTTTTGCACGCGGAGATCCATCACCGTATGACCACAGCATTATGTGGAACAGCACGGTCAGACAGTAGTCCAGGGAATTCACTAAAGGATGAACAAAGAAGACCATAGTGGCCAACTGTCCCTGGTGACACAGAACCGCCGGAAAGTGCAGCAAGCAATTGTGCAGAACCAGCACTTCACAACTCCAGAACTCTCTTGTCAGTTCTCAGATATGAGGTGCAGAACGAAGTGACTTGAAGACTCCAGACACTGGCAGCAGATTTCTATGACTTGGGCAGACAGTTGATGGTGCACTGTTAGGATAAATGCCTCAACAATGGTACAAAGTAGCCATTGAATCTATGTAATTATTCTAATAAATATTTCTTGCTTTGTGATGTTTTTGTTCTCTTTATTGGTTATGAGGATGTACTTTCTGGATGCACTTTGTATAATGGCATGCTTTTATGTAATTCATTTCCTTCACATATCAAGGAACTGAAAACTAATACAAATGAGTTCATGTTAGCATTAGAAGGATACCTCATTCACTCACATCTTCTTTTTATAGAGCAGGATTTCATTCATAAATTCATTCATTCATTCAAAACAATATCTCTACTACTAATTTTACTTCAAAGATTAATGTAATTTTGTAATATTAAAAATAAATATATTATTCACCATAATACTTATTTTAAGTAATGTTAATTTTAATTTTTAACTCTGACTTTACTCTACTAAGCCTTAATATTTATTTTCACAGATGTACACAAGGTATGTAATCTACATCTTAGACCATTCACTTCTCACCAAATTGGCCCAGGTTTGATCCCAGGCAACTGCATGTGGGATTCATGGTTGACAAAGCGGCACAGGGGTGGTTTCCTCCGGTTTCCCCCGCCATCTCATTCCACCGGTGCTCCATCTTCATTCCATTCATCAACAGTGTCACCACCTGCAGTGCCGTATGTAGTAAAAACGGGCGTTAAACACTACCAAAAAAATCTACATTTTAGATTAGACTAGCTCTTTTAATGTACAATCCAAGGTTTTCATGGCCAGTGTGTTGATGATCAAACTTACTACCCAGGCTTGTAAGTCGTGGTCTAGTCGGTTTGGACAAGACCTGACCAGCCACCAAATCAACCGTGAGGATACCAAACATAGTTCTTGGGAACCTGCAAACCACGGCCCACAAGCCCTGATTACCATACATGTTTCAACCTGGTCTGAGTATTATAGGATATATACATTGCTATGTTATAACTAGGGGGCAGATTTATAGGCACTAAAAATGTGTGAAATAAGCAGGTAAAAGGCACCAAAAATTAGCCAAATAAATCCTTAGAAACAGAAAGTTTAAGAAAAATAGACACTTAAAATACCCTAAAATTAATATTAATAGCATTATGTAATGCCTACATAAGTGGAGGGTAATCACTTCCTCACTCTCATACTTGTAGGTGTTCACTCTGTCTGGTACATAGGTTCCTGTGTTCCCTGACAGACATCTGACTCTAGGCACTGACTTGTAAGTCCTACATAAGGGGAGGGTAATCACTTCCTCACTCTCATACTTGCAGGTGTTCACACTGTCTGGTACATAGGTTCCTGTGTTCCCTGACAGGCGTCTGACTCTAGACACTGTCTTGTAAGTCCTACATAAGGGGAGGGTAATCACTTCCTCACTCTCATACTTGCAGGTGTTCACTCTGTCTGGTACATAGGTTCCTGTGTTCCCTGACAGACGTCTGACTCTAGACACTGTCTTGTAAGTCCTACATAAGGGGAGGGTAATCACTTCCTCACTCTCATACTTGCAGGTGTTCACTGTCTGGTACATAGGTTCCTGTGTTCCCTGACAGACGTCTGACTCTAGACACTGTCTTGTAAGTCCTACATAAGGGTATGGTACTCACTTCCTTACTCTCATACTTGCAGGTGTTCACTCTGTCTGGTACATAGGTTCCTGTGTTCCCTGACAGACGTCTGACTGTAGACACTGTCTTGTAAGTCCTACATAAGGGGAGGGTAATCACTTCCTCACTCTCATACTTGCAGGTGTTCACTCTGTCTGGTACATAGGTTCCTGTGTTCCCTGACAGACGTCTGACTCTAGACACTGACTTGTAAGTCCTACATAAGGGGAGGGTAATCACTTCCTCACTCTCATACTTACAGGTGTTCACTCTGTCTGGTACATAGGTTCCTGTGTTCCCTGACAGACGTCTGACTCTAGACACTGTCTTGTAAGCCCTACATAAGGGGAGGGTAATCACTTCCTCACTCTCATACTTGCAGGTGTTCACTCTGTCTGGTACATAGGTTCCTGTGTTCCCTGACAGACGTCTGACTCTACACACTGACTTGTAAGTCCTACATAAGGGGAGGGGAATCAGGTAAAGAAAAAAATATCATTGTGGGAAAATAGCATTGAAGCTATTAAAATATGTTGTTGTTGTTGTTTTCTAGTGCCTTGCATCTGGCAATGAAGCCATTAGCATTCGTGCTTTCCAATACTTTTGAACTGTACTTTCTTCTGATCTTAATGCTTCACAGGTCTTCAAGTGGTCTTCGTTCATTTCTGCTGGATCGTTACACAGGACACATATTGGTGAGGCTGAGATACCTATTCTGTAGAGATGACTTGCTAAGCAGTCGTGATTTGTCAATAGTCGGAAGGCTGCAACCACTGTTTTCCGTGGTCTCTGGGGGATTATATCTGGGTTGGAAAGTAGTGTAATCCATTTTTTATCTTTGGCATTTGTTTCTATTTCTTGTAGGTATGAGTGAGAAAATTGTTTAACGATCAAGCGTTTTATTGAGGAATATGAGAAATTGAATTTAGACTTTTGTTTTATCGTTGTGCCTTTCTTTGCAAGTGAGTCTGCAGCTTCATTCCCCATGACTCCACAGTGTGCTGGAATCCATTGGAGCTGAACAGTCTTATTAACTTTTTGGAGTTGTGTTAACATTTTGTAGCATTCTCTAATTTTTGTTGACTTCTTTGTAGTATTTGAACATATTCCCTGAATTGCAGCTTTAGAATCTGAAAGAATTACTGCCTTGTTAAATTTATTTAAGGGAAGATTTAATAATTGTCGGAGAGCAATGTATATAGCCTCTATTTCTCCATCATAATGTGTTGTGTCTCTGCCAACAGAATGATAAAAGGAAAAATGTGAACACGTAACTCCAGCTCCAGTAAGGTTTTCCTTGGAGGATCCATCAGTATATATGTGCAGCCATTCTTCTGTGGGATACCTAGTATTGATTGTTTCCAGAGCTAGAAGTTTTTGTATTTCTTTTGGTGTGTCTGATTTACTTATTTCCTCTATTAATTCCAAATTGAAGGTAGGTTGCAATAGTTCCAATGTATTTTCTCTTATAAGTAGATTTTCTCTGGTGTTAGGAATGTTCAATTTGGATTTAATCTGTGTTACCTTTTCTAGGAAACTATTATGAGTTTTAAGGATTGAAGGGGGGAGGTTCTCTTCTGTCCATTTAGAGTTTGGCAGTCGTAACATTTTCTCGTGTTGGAGCAATGCTTGTTCTTCTATTTTTGTTGTTATTGATGGGGTCCGTGTTAAGGCAAGCATGGCATCAATAGGTGTGGATTTAACTGCTCCAGTGATTAGGCGAAGAGCCTGATTTTGTATTTGTTCAAGTTTATTAATGTTAGCATTTGCTGCCGTTATTAAAGCTTCAGAACAGTACAAGAGGTTTGGTTTAACATGCATTTTGTATGTTGTGTTAAGGACTCTCCTTGAGCAGCCCCATTTAGCACCAGCTAACCTTTTCAGGATTTGCAGTTTCTTTTCAACCTTTTCTGAGATGTTTGTTGTATGTTTTTTCCAACTTAGCTTTCTGTCGAAAGTGATGCCTAAGTATTTGGCATCATCAACTGCTTTGAGTGGTTTACCATTATAATTTATGTTAATATTAACTGGTTTGTATTTTAGTGTAAATAATTCATAATTTGTTTTTTCCACATTGATAGTCATGAGGTTTTTGGAGCTCCATTCATGTACTTTGTTTAGGGCTGTTTCTATTCTGTCTTTAATTAATTCGGGTTTTTTTGGAGAGCCTGAAGTCCAAATGACTACATCGTCAGCAAATAAAGCAATTTTGGTTTCTGAAGTTTTTATTATTGATGGAAGGTCATTTATATATATGTTAAACAGTGTTGTGCTCAGAACAGCACCTTGTGGAAGTCCTCGGTGTGTTTGTTTATATTTGGAAATGTATGTATTATATTTTGTGGCACAAAATCTTTGTGAAATAAACTGAGTTATCCATTTAAGCATGTTACTTTTCACACCTATTGATTGCAACTTCTCAATTAATTTGTTTCTCCAGACTGAGTCATATGCTGATTTAAAATCGATGAATACTGCCAAGGTATCCTCCTTTCTATTGAAAGCTTCCTTGATGTCTTGGCTTAGTAGGAGTACATTTTCACTTGTACTATGATTCTGTCTGAAGCCGGTCTGTGAACTATTAATTAAGTTGTAATATTCTAGGAACCAGTTAAGTCTAGATGCCACCATTCTTTCCATCACTTTTGCAATAACACTGGTCAAAGATATTGGCCTGAAACTATTAATATTGTTTGAGGGTTTGTTTTTCTTTAAAATCGGGATGATAATGGCTTTTTTCCAGTCGGAAGGTACAGTCATTCTCCAACACGTGTTATACAGTTTAAGTAGGATTTCTTTTCCTTTCCTGCCAAGGTGTTTAATAAACTCTGGGTGGATCTTGTCAGGTCCTGGAGATTTTTTGTTCTGTAATTGTTCTATTGCTAAATCCAGTTCTGTTTCGTTAAAATCCTGAATAAAAATATCATTTCGTATACCTTTTGGCTTATTAGTTTCTAATAAAATATTCAAACTGCAGAAAAAAGTAATTAGGATTGTGCTCAGTTTACCTTCTGTTGTTAGCTACAAACCATTCTTTAAAGAATTAAATATTTGCCACAAGCCTGTATATATTTATGTGAAACAATTGTACAAATGCAAACATACATGACAGATGGTTATTATTTATTTATGCCAACAAACTTACTGTTGGTGTTTTTAAACAAACACTCTGTGGTTCAAATCCCAGTTGTGGCATTGAATTTTTAAGTTCCAGTTCTACCTCTCAATACATGACAGATGTTACCACAAACTCTGACATTCATTGGCAACACGAGAAAAATGAAAATTACTTAACTCCACATAGCAAAAAATTGTTGGAAAGTAATTTTTATTATAGAGGCATTAAATTGTACAGTAAATTACTTGTTGAAATAAAAAAGATATATTTTATTCACTATTTCCAGAAACATCTCAAACAGTAATTATTATTTATTTATGCCAACAAACTTACTGTTGGTGTTTTTAAACACACAAGCCGTGTGTGGGCAAAGTTTAAGAGGTAGAACCGCCCGGCAAGCGGAAGGTCTGTGGTTCAAATCCCAGTTGTGGCATTGAATTTTTAAGTTCCGGTTCTACCTTTTATATCTCAAACAGTGTTTAATTGAAAAGTGTTATTACTCAACTGTGATGAATTTTTGTGTTAATAAATTAATCAGTTGTATTAGTAATGTTTTATAAGTTTAATCTACATGTGTAGTATAATTTTTATGTAATTATTGTTTGACTTTTATACCATATTGGGCGAATCCACAACATGTACATGTTCAATTGGAATATGTTCAACTGAACTGAATTGAATTGAAGGAATAGAATATGGTAAATATGGCAAAATGTGCTTCCTAGTTATGATGTATCCAAACTGTGAAGGGTTCTGCAGATGCAGCTCTATTTGTGAACAAGAAACAAATTCCTGGCACAGCACAAATATATATGTATATACAAATAATGAACATTTGAGTGCCCACGTTGCTGTATACAAGTGTGCTTATTCCCACTACGTTTCTCATGTATTAATTGTTGCAAAATTAGAGTATTTTGACATAGCGTAAGTTGTATTGCTTGGAGAAAGGCTCACTTGATGCGCAGCACTTTGTAATAGCAGCAACATAACAGCAAAAGTCCCCTTGGCTGACAGTCTTGTGGCACTTGAACATGGGCTTCATCTCGTTCGAAATGATGAATCTAAAACACAAAAATATCAGCTCCAAAATAATTTTAAAAGCTTGAAATACTGCTACTGCCTTGTGTATACATTTATGAAATTATTATTCAAACATGAACAAATCTAAAAAATGTAAATAATCATAATATCAGGAAAACATCACATCTGCATGTTACCTTTCAAGGAAAAGTTCTATGAGCTCAGCTTCAAGTACGGTGGTATATGAGTCAGTAATACACTTCCACTGTTAATACAATAAAATCAAACTAACAAATCTTTTCACTAAGGAAGAAACCACTAAAAATAAAAATAAATTTTCAGGGTCAACAATTACCAGAAACAAAGGAGTTGGGAGTTATATTTGATACCAAATTTTCATGGGCCAAATAAATAGAAAATGTAATACAACGAGCAGAAAGGCACCTTTCACTGTTAAAACGTCTAACAGGAATGAAGTGGGGATGTTGCAGAGCAACTCTTAACACAACATACAATGTATATATAAAACCTTTATTTACTTACTGCAGCAAAGTTCTTGTAACAGCAAATCCAAAAAAACTCAAATCTTTCAAAACCAAAGTCTGAGACTAATTACAGGTGCTATCAAAACCACACCAACAGCAGCTATGGAAATACTAACCAACCAATACCCCATTGAATATGAAATAGAAAAAGCGGCTCTTATTCAACACGAAAAGTTGATCAGACTCCCATTCAATACATGGCACAAGAGAAATTTTACACATACACTAAAGACTCAGGAGAGCTTTCTTTCCAAAATTCAAGACATCAAGAAAAATGTACACCTTCCTAATTCAAAGGAAAACTTCATATCTAAAGTCAATCCGACACAAACATTAGACATCACATATTATTTACACCTGACAGAAGAAGTTAAGAAAAGTGATACTCCAACTAGTGTTCTAAATTAGAGACAATCCATACTAGATTTCCAGAACACGAATGGCTCCATATTTATACTGATGGATCATTGATATCAAACCGAGATGGAGCAGGGGCTGGAGTCACGAGTTACCTCTTTTCCTATTACAAATCTTTAAGTTATGGAACTACAAACTTTGATGGAAAAATTGAAGAAATTCGAATGGCCCTACAAAATCTTTTGTACAGAATTTCACATTTTCATTGAGCAGTTACTCTCTCAGATTCCAGGGCGGCAATTATAGGAATTACTTCCAAGTTGTCACAAAAGAACAAACAATTATAGAATGTTGGAAAATCCTTACCCATCTAACAGCACTTCAAAAACACCTAGTCTTCCAATGGATACCAGCTCACTGTGGACTGAGTGGTAATGAGAAAGCTGATTTTCTTGCAAAAATGGTACCAGTAGTGTACACAAATGTATAGTTAATCTACCATTTTATGCAGCTAAAAGATTAGTCAACTCTGAATTCAAAAACATTATTGCAAAATATTACTATGAAAAATCAAAGAATAAAAGATGGGAACTACCAAACATTCAAACAGTAATTCCTGAGTATCCTCGAAAAACAGCAGTTGCAACCTTCAGATTGATTACAGGACATGATTGTCTGGCAAAACATTTAAACAGAATTGGGATATATTCTTCACCACTCTGTCCTCTATGTGATCTGCAAGAGGAAATGGATCGAGACCACCTTCAAATATGCCCAGCCACTTCTAGTGCCCCATCCATCCATCCATCCATCCATCCATCCATCCATCCATCCATCCATCCATCCATCCATCCATCCATCCATCCATCCATCCATCCATCCGTCCGTCCGTCCGTCCGTCCGTCCGTCCGTCCGTCCGTCCGTCCGTCCGTCCATCCATCCACCCATCCATCCATCAGAGAGCAAGAGCACTTATGACTTCATTGTCAGAAATCCAGCATTAGCTGACAATAACAACATAATATATTTCCCTCAGAAATAAGAGATCACATAATTTGGAAAACTTAAAACTAACCTAAAAATGTATCTGCTAAACAAATGTTATTAATCCATTAATGAGTATGCAGATGATAAAAATGTGCAAAAAGAAAATTATTCACTTTGTACATATGTGTGTGCATGGTAGTAGGTTGTATGCCAGGTGGAAGGGAAGTCATTACCAGTGATAGATCTCGATATTTGGAACACATTTGTATCTTACGTTGTTGTCTCTGACCATTTCCTACGGAGATAGTTTAGTTTTTTCAAAAACAACCTGGCAACACTGCAGATTGTGTGGGTGTCACTTTCCCTAGCTCAGTACATAATGGTTCATCTTGAAGACAAACTCATACCCTGCCTTGTCCTTCCGTGTTTATTGTGCAGTGACAAATTCCCTGAATTGGCCTAACTACCTAGTAAACAAAGACTAATTTTGCTGTCTGACCAATTCTATACATTGTAGTGTTACACAGCATATTCCTCTGATATTGAGTAATTCTGTTTGCTTGGTTTCCTTATCAGTTCTTTATCAATAATTTATTTATTGAACCCATAATTTGAGTATGACACATCTACACTGAGTGAGCCCTAATAACCTAGTTGTCGGCAGGCCCTTACATCACCACTACACTGAGTGGCTAGAAGTCATGGGAAGACATGTATGTGATATTAATGAGTGGGTTCTCTGTGTGCCCCCAAAACTGCAGCAATACGTCAAGGCAACATCTACACCAGCATCGACAGTATCCCATAAATGCTCAATTGCATTCAAGTCGGGTGATCTGGAGCTTTAAGCATGGTTGCTCATTTGAGTGCCGATCAAACAACCTTCATGACACCAACGAGTGGTGGTATGTCACATTGGCCTGTTGAAACATGGCATCTGTATCACGGTACTCTAGAGCAAGAAAGGGATGCATTGTCACTGGACAATGGGACCCAACTGCGACCACGAGAAACACACTCCAGACCACATTGAACCACCTCATTGGCATGCGCGATCAGTAGCCTCCTATGCACCCATTAGCTCGATACAACTGGTGGTACAGCAGTTTACATTCTCTCTCTGATATTCAAGATCCATTCTACACACCGCTGACCTCGAAACCCAAATTCTCATCTAATCTTCCCACATTCCAAGTCAATTATTACTGTGCTACTCTAATGGTTAACATGCTACTTGCCAAAGACTAGTGAGAAGATTCAGAATACTTACTGAAGGTATTCAGTGTCGTGAAAAGCAACATTGTCATGTTTTCTCCAATTAAGCATTCATACTCCACACGTGGACATTTATTTCTAGAAAGATCAATGTGAAGAGAAAAGGAACAGAATGAGAGAGAAAACAGGGACCCTGTGTTACACTTCGTGTGGAGTGAACAGCTGTCTGTCATTTGTGATTTCATTGGCTGAAGTGGCATGCTCATTGGTGCAATGTAAAACTTGGCAACTTTGAATGCATGAAGTATGTGTTACATGAGAGGCTTCTGATGAAAGGTGGAGCACATGTTAACCATTAGAGCAGCATGATGATAACTCACTCTATTCACTAGGTACAGGTACACATGTGTGTAACAGACAGCTCAGATATCGTGCAACATAAATCGCATCTGCCCTGAGTCATACAGCACAAACCTTCCATAACCTTTGGCCATTCTGTGTAATATGTATGTACTTGATATAATCAGACAAGAAATGAATTGAATTGAAGGTTTATTCTATTTTTTCTGATTTATTAACTATGCAAAATTCATTTGGAATTAAAAGGTCTTCACAGAAAATTCTTTTCATACATTTTATTAGTCATACAAATATTTTAAACATGTCATATTTTAATCAAGTATGGAGCAGGGGCTGGAGGCACATGTCACCTCTTTTCCTATTACAAATCTTTAAGTTATGGAACTAATAACTTTGATGGAGAAATTGAAGCAATTCGAATGGCCCTACAAAATCTTTTGTACAGAATTTCACATTTTCAGCAAGCAGTTATTCTCTCAGATTCCAGGGCAGCAATTATAGCAATTACTTCCAAGTTGTCACCAAAAACCAAACAATTATAGAATGTTGGAAAATCCTTACCCATCTAACAGCACTTCAAAAACACCTAGTCTTCCAATGGATACCAGCTCACTGTGGACTGAGTGGTAATGAGAAAGCTGATTTTCTTGCAAAAAAGGGTACCAGCAATGTGCAGAAATCTACAGTTAATCTACCATTTTATGCAGCTAAAAGATTAGTCAACTCTGAATTCAAAAAATTATTGCAAAATATTACAATGAAAAATCAAAAAATAAAAGATGAGAACTACCAAACATTCAAACAGTAATTCCTGAATATCCTTGAAAAACAGCAGTTGCAACCTTCAGGTTGATTACGGGACATGATTGTCTGGCAAAACATTTAAACAGAATTGGGATATATTCTTCACCACTCTGTCCTCTATGTGATCTGGAAGAGGAAATGGACCAAGACCACCTTCAAATATGCCCGGCCACTTCTAGCACCCTTCCCATCCATCAGAGAGCAAGAGCACTGATGACTTCATTGTCAGAAATCCAGCATTAGCTAACAACAACATTTTAATTAAATTATGACCATTTTTGAGACAGAAAAAGAAAGTTCCTTTGCAAAGTATGGTCGGTGGTTGTATGCTTGGGAATTTTTGAGCTTAAAAAGTTTATTTATCTGGTATTTTGTTTTGAGTTTTACTGTTCACAGACATACATGTGTGTCTTTTTTCTAAATATGTTATTTTTATTTAGGGGGTGTGAAAACCTATATTTCTGATGAAATCTCAAAATTGAAGTTTTGAAAGAATACAATATTTTGTGTATAGATTGTGGTAGAGAAATGAAGTGTATAAATTTAGGGATGTGTTGTCTGCAGGTGTAATGCCAAGTATTTGTGGAAGCGAATTCCTCAGAGCGTGAAGAACTCAAATGCAGAGCTGGGACTCATATGGAAAGTGGGTCAGAAGATGTGGCAACGAGACTTTCCTGGGGTATATGCTGCTCTGAATGCTGATTGGTCAGAGAGTGTGAGGAACATCATGCTTGCGCTGTTAGGTGAGTTGTGTACAGGAATTATATGCTCTTATAATCCCTTTCATATGCATGCATTTATGCAGTGAAAACTTCCAAAATATGCACATAAATATGCCCATATAAAATACTCGGAACATCATTGTTAAGACAAAAAATAGATTCAAGCCAACTTCTAAGAAATCTGAAAATTAAAGCATTGCAGAAACCAAACGAACGATTTAACTTGGCAAGATTTATCATTTCTGTTAAAGGGTCAGAATATATTTTCGTTATATAAGGAAAAATAAAAGCAGTAGGAGCACTCACATTTAGTTCTGCTCTGTCTCAGCTTCCTTTTTGTTGCAGTTTACGATCACCAAATGTTTTACATTTTCCATTGTTAGCTGCCTCCTGTTGCTCCTTATAGTGGGAAAAACTTGTCTCCACCTCCATCACAGGATGATACAGATGCATACACAAAAGTTGCTATTTGATTAACACTGAGTGTTGGGAACGTTTCCCTGTTAGGATTTCTTCAGTCTCACACATTTGTTTGTATCCTGGGTTTCTTGAAACAATACTACATGCTAATTAAGGAAATTGAAGCTATTAACAGTGAAGCAACAAGATTCTAAATCATGTATCAATTGATATTTTATTCTTAATCCTTTTAACATGCTTGGGTCATCGTCCATTAGTCGTGACAGCTTTCCTTTGTAGAGATTCTTTACCAATTAAATTTGTACAGTTACAGGGTGCTGGCCTGATGCCCAACCAACCCCCAACCTGGAGGACCAGGCCTCCTTATTTATGGCCCCAGGAGGTTCGGTTATACCCCTGGACACTGGGTGTCTACTCCCCATTCCCAATTTGGGGCTCTGGGGGGCTACAGTGTGTTTCTGTGTTCATTAACAAACCATCCCAAAGAGAAATGTAATTAATGATGTATGCAGAGAAGGGTACTTACCTAGATAAAGTGCTTTTCTCTGATGGAGCAAGTTTCTGTATGTGTGGGACAGTAACAGACGTAACTGCCATATCCTCATGATGTTCAAATGTCTGTCATTTACATGTTTGATGCTGTTTTTAATGGAACTAATGGAATGGGCTGTGCTATGAGACTCGTTTTCTATCTACAAGATCGTGGTAACAGATGGAATGAATATACACTTCGGTCCAACTTTAGTCACACATTTTATTTACACCTTCTTGTTCACAATTTATAAATCACATCACATTAAAAAGTCTTATGTTAGTGGAACAACTTCCCTAACATCACCAAAATTTAACTAAAGGTCTCTAAATACTTAATGAATTCACTTTTACTGTTTCATGACGCGTACACATAAAAATACGTCATCTACCTCGGAGGTACCGACGCTAGTGAACTATTTCTTGGCATCCTTTTGACGCAACACACCGCCTTTTTCATCTTCATCTGCGGTATTCATCCGCGCAAATAGTTCTTTCTCGTTAGGGAAGTGATCCCAATTATCGTCTCCTATTTTTATTATGGAACACAAACAATTCTAATATTTATACACTTTTAACAAACATTTACATGAATGATTTTCTTTTGGGGTCTTCTAATATTCTGTCTCATATGCCCCTTGTTTTGTTTTTCAAGTTGTCACCTATATTTACAATCTTGAAACACAATACAATACTTCTCCTTACTCCTCTGATGCAATCACTTTGTGCAATATTTTTTTTTTCTTTTCATTACAGTCCTCTTCGCTGTTTGTCTTTGTCTTTTGTTTTGGCATGACACAGCATGTCTTTATAAATCTCACATATTCAATTACTACACAATACATGTTCAGTTATTATACAATATATCCAGTTATTATACAATACATATTCAGTTATTGTACAACACATTCAGTTACTATACAACATATCCAGTTATTATACAATACATATTCAGTTATTGTACAACACATATTCAGTTCTTATACAACACATACTCAGTTATTGTACATTTGACATTGACACAAATATAATTTAAGTGTATCATGGTTTATTATGTGGCTTTTGGCTTATGTTCTTTGTTATGAGGAGAGAAAAACAGGATACAAATTTTGAGCTAATGATTATAATCATATTTATGGCAATATTTTATTCAGTTCTTTGCCTTCTTTGTCTTGTAAGCTTATTATGTATAGGCAGGTTATTGAGTCGGTTCTTAAACTCTGATGTTACTAATGGTACCATTTTATTTTAATTGGGTTCTTATTCATTGTTGTTTGGTTCAACATTTCTTCGAGCTTAGCATTGGCTATATCCATCTTAATTCATGGGCATTGCTTTTCTGATTATGGTTTTTCTTACTTCACTAATTGTCACTTCTTTGTCTCTTATTTCTATAAGAGAAAACTTCTATACTTATAATTATTCTGCAATTGTATTATTTTTCCTCTCAATTCACCCTCGACATCTTTGTGTCGAAATATTATATCTTTGTCATCATAATTGATTCCTTTTTATTTTTGTCTCTGACATCCTTATGTCACAAACACATTATTTTCCGTTGCTATAATTCATTTCTTTGATGACAATCAGTGTCCTCATCTGTCTTTGTTGACAATGCTCTTTGTGGTCGATATAGCCAATGACTATGTTGGTTTTCTTTCTTGTTGTAATTTCTAATCTGAACATAATTTTCTATAAGTAACCCATTAAAAATTGTTATTTTCCATCATTTCTACTATTCCTGCCTTACATATTTGTTGGCAAAGACTATTTGGTCCTTTCTTTGTATGGTTTTAATTTATTTTTATGGTATCTTCCTACCAACTTGCCATTTGTATTCTATAGCTCATACGTGTGGTCACCCAGCTGTTTTGTTATGACCAGTGGTTCCATCTTTCTCTTCATGCAGCCATCATGGTGTCGATGTCAATTGTTAGCCTCTTGGGTATTGTGTTGTTGGTCATCCACTCGGTTGGGATGAACTTAGTTGTTATAATTTCCCTGAGTGTTGGTGGTGGTTGTTGTTTCTGTATTCTGTGCAGTATCTGCCCCATTTGGCACATTTTCATCTACTTCCTGCTGTCTTATGTTGCCAGTGTACCATTGGTCTCTGCTCCTTTGGTGTGAACCTCTGTTGTATGACGGTCTTTGGTTGTTGAAGTATTCCCTACAGAATCGTATGTGATTCACTTGATGGGTACGGTCTCTTGGTCTTCCACGATCATATGTATATGTTCAGTATCTCGATTCACCCCTCGGTATTGTGTCGTGGTACCGCTGTCTTGTGTTCTCCATCCTCTCGCCATGATTATGTGGTTGTGGGAAATGGTGTGCCCCTCTCCCCCTTTCATGGGTGCTCCTAGTATTTCTCTCTTCTCCCTCATTCTGGTTGTTCGTAGCCGTGCTCCGGTTTAAGATGGGTGAGTTTGGGTGACCGTTCCTATGTCTATGCTCATTAGGCCGACCATTTTGTGTTTCGAAGGCTGTCAGCAATTCTATCATATCTGCAAAATCTACTGGCCTCGCAACAATTAACCCTGTTCTCACCGTGTCTGGGAAATGTCTTGTTATGCGTGTAATTAGCTCTGCTTCTGACAAGTTGGGGTCTAATAGCTTTCCTTTGTTGGCTACTTTCATAAAATAATCGACTAGCGATAACCCTTTGGTTGGATCATATCTACCTGTCGCTAGCTCTACCCTAGTTTGGTTTTGCTTAGCTGGGCCCCAATACCTTGATAGGAATAAATTTCTGAATGAACTATACGACTCATGACCAGCTAGTGTTAACCTCAGCCATTCTAATGCCTTGTTTTTTAAGCTTTTCTTGACTATCATCATCCTAAGCTCATTTGGTATCCTTTTCACTTTAAAATACTCTTCCATCTCTTTAACAAAGAGTTTTGGATCGTCTCCCTTCTCCTCGTCAAATGTAGGTGGTGTGATTTCATGTAATATGCTGTTGGTGTAACATGTGTTGTGCATTGTGTCATTGTTTGGTTGTGAACCTCTTTCTCTGTATGGTGAGTCAACATTTTGTACATTATTCAAATAACTCTCATCTTGTACATTACTTACATCTAAATCATCTTGCCTTTGTAGTGCATTCACAACATCATTTACATTAGCCAAACTTTCTTTCCCTTTTTTCATTTCTTCACAAATTGATTTTAAATCATTCTTTATTTCTAAGTGACTTTGTTTCATATCATTTATAGCATCCTGTTGCAAATGCACCACATCAGTCATCGTCTTAATTTTAGGAATTACAATTTGTTCTACAGTTTCATTAATAATGTCTTTCTTTACTACCTCAATCTCTTTCCTTAATTCCTCAGTTATTTCTGCTTTTACATTTGTAATCTTACAGTCTACACTTGTATTACATTCTGTTATTTCATCTCTACATCTAGCAATTTCTCCTTCTAATACAATCTTATTTTCTCTCATTTCTGATTCTATCTTTCCCATCCTATCTCCTACGATTTCTATCCTAGCTTCTAAGGCTTCCTTTGTCTCATTTAAGTTTTTATGTACTAATTTTAAATTAGTTTCCATTATTTTCATATTTTCTTTACACTCCTGTCTTCCTAATTCTATTTTCTGTTCTAAGTTCTGTCTCACTTCCTCCATTTTCTGACCTAAACTTTGTTCTATGTCCTGCTTTAATTCTACCTTATTTCGTTCCATTTTCTGACCTATTTCTTTTTTATTTTGTTCTAGTTTTTGTTCTATACTCTGACCTAAACTTTGTTCTATGTTCTGTCTCAATTCTACGTTATTTTGTTCCATTTTCTGACCTAAACGTTGTTCTAGTCTTTCAAACATGATCATTAATAACCTTTGGTCTTTCCCTATCGCTAGCTGTTCCTCACTTTCTGGTTCTACCTGATAACTAGGCCTATCTGCCCCTTCCCCCACTCCTGTTTCTATCTCTTTTCGCGACATTTTAATTTCTTTATTCAATTCACTTAGGGTTAGAAGTCCCACTACTTTGCCGCTTCTCAGTAACATAAAAATGAAAATAAACTGTATGTGGAAACAAAAATTTTTGATCCTACTTTTTTTTCCGTTGCTTCGTCCAGTTATGTACGTCTCCTGGGCAGTTGGCTTCGCTAGACGATCTCCGGTGTTTTCCCGCGTTGATTATCCGTGCATCGGTGTCCTGATGTATCGTTGATTATCCATTCATTGGCGTTCTGATCTTGATATCAAACGATGGTCTAATGGCATCTTCTTTCCTTTGGCGCGATGATATGGCGTCACTTGATGTTTATCGTGATTTCAATTCCCGTAATTTGCATTCCATCCTAAATTCGAGCTCCACATTGGGTAAGCCATTTTGATGCTGTTTTTAATGGAACTAATGGAATGGGCTGTGCTATGAGACTCGTTTTCTATCTACAAGATCGTGGTAACAGATGGAATGCATATACACTTCGGTCCAACTTTAGTCACACATTTTATTTACACCTTCTTGTTCACAATTTATAAATCACATCACATTAAAAAGTCTTATGTTAGTGGAACAACTTCCCTAACGTCGCCAAAATTTAACTAAAGGTCTCTAAATACTTAATGAATTCACTTTTACTGTTTCATGACGCATACACATAAAAATACGTCCATCTACCTCGGAGGTACCGACGCTAGTGAACTATTTCTTGGCGTCCCTTTGACGCAACACACCGCCTTTTTCATCTTCATCCGCGGTATTCATCCGCGCAAATAGTTCTTTCTCGTTAGGGAAGTGATCCCAATTATCGTCTCCTATTTTTATTATGGAACACAAACAATTCTAATATTTATACACTTTTAACAAACATTTACATGAACGATTTTCTTTTGGGGTCTTCTAATATTCTGTCTCATGTTGATGGAATTAGTTGGCTTATGTAACTGAATTTATATGCATAACCTTTGGTAGACTACATCATGAACCAGAAAATACCAAGCTACAGTGTTATCAAGGTCTTCAAGAAGCTCGCTTGTGAGGAATAGGAATCCTCATTGCCTTTCAGAACAGTGGCACAGTGGGTAAATGCCTTCAACAAAGGATGCCAAAAATGTGGTAGACATACATCGGACATTGCAGCATTACTTGGACTCTGATCAATGCCATATGATTTGCAAGTTTGCTCAAGAAACTGCATTATGCACGTGACTGTTTGACATTCCCACGGAATGCCTGGGCATGAGAAAAATTACATCACATTGAGCTCCGTGTGATTTGACAGAAATGTTTGTTATACCGTGTTGCTCGGATGTACTTGGGGTGCTTTGAGTGTGAAAGAGAGGCTTTATTATGCCTTATCGTTATTCTGGATGAGACATATGCCAAAACTGAAACTGCAGTTGAATGAATGGTATCAATATGGGTCAGAACCCCAGCAATGTGAAAGTGATGTGGATTCTCATGTCCGACTGTGATGCATTATGTTCCTGCATAGCACACTCTCACCGCCCAGTATTACCATTCATGTTTGGAGCACAAGCTGCGACCAACTTTGAGAAAGAAGTGAAGCACTTTCTACAGAACACACACATGACTAGAGCCCGGATTTTTATGTAATTACATATTTTAAATCCTGCATAATATTTCAATGAGAAGTAAAAATGTTGGCGAATTACGTCATTTGGGACTCCCTTACAAATTTTTATTTTACATATTTTGCACATTTCTACATATTTTAACGTAACCCCTAACATGCTGACCTGTCATGGCATGTAATACGTCCTCTGATTGGTAATCAGAGGATATGGTCGGTGAATTTATTTTGTTAATTCTCCCGGTCAGGTCAGTGAGACCCGTAAACCAACGACAGGTGTGGTCCTCCAGACATTCTGGGGGTTGTGAGAGAGCGATGTGACCGCCAGAACATAAAAATATGGTGCTCTCTAAAAATCGGTTACTATACTGCTATTGCTCTATCAATATATTAAATATTGGAGAGCAAGAGGATTAATGGCTTCATTGTCAGAAATCCAGCATTAGCTAACAACAACATATTTTAACGGGAAGTTTTGTATTCCAACCAAAAATTTGATGTCAAGATTTCACCGGATATACGTTTTGAGGCCCCCTGAATCAAAAAAAAAAAAAAAAAAAAAAAAAAACATTTTTTGAAAAAGGCCCGTGTGTGTGAAAAGACTATTAAAAGCCCAAGTTGGTGTTTAGGTTTGGTATCTATTATGGATGCGGCACGGGGATTTTGAAGAGGGTTCCTCCATCATGAACTGCCCTTTACCTGGAACATTTTTCGAAAATTTTTATTTTCTTGAAAATGGCTCTTAACAGTTTGATTAAAACGACATCTGTTTGATATATTTTTATTACAAGAGAAATGTATATTTTGAGTTTTCTGGCCTTGGCCTATGTGGTCCTGTTTGCCCTGGATGACTTTTGAGTAACTCGTGAACCGTGGGAGATAGCAAAATCTTACTGTATAAAAAATCTAGATCTTGCTAAAGCACACAATTTGTGCTCTGATGAAATTTCTTGTGGAGTGGGCCATTTCGAGGATGTTTCTTGTTGTTTCTGTCAGTTTTGGAGAACTACTACTGTCAAAAAGAACATCGTTATTAATTTACCACTGAGCTATTGTGACAAACTGCCAGAATGGCATTAAATTCTCAAACCAGTTCGTATTTATTCAGGTTATTTAATCCTGGGATGTAAAGTACTTACAATAGTAAGTCACCATTGGGGTAATTGTCTCTGATGTGAGACTGCCTTTGTGGTTTACCAGGAGAAATACGAACTGGTTTGAGAATTTAATGCCATTCTGGCAGTTTGTCACAATAGCTCAGTGGTTAGAGCGTCCGTCCGGTAAGCGGAAGGTCTGTGGTTCAAATCCCAGTTGTGGCATTGAATTTTTAAGTTCCAGTTCTACCTTTCAAACATATTTTGTATTTCATAATTACCTACTTGAAAATAAATTTTAGGTAAATTCTGCATAAAACAAAACACTTTTCCTCTAATTCTATATTTAGTGAATTTTAACTCAATGTAATTAATTTACATACTTAGACACATCAAATTATGAAATTCTGGGTAATTTGCAGTCTGTATTTAGATTTGAGGTGGTAATCTTAATATTTAGATTATTACATAATTTTACATATTTCGCACTTTGATATTACATAAAAATCCGGGCTCTACACATGACATACATGATAATGCCCAACCCCATACACCACAAGCTATGACCAACTTTGAGAAAGAAGTGAAGCACTTTCTACAGAACACACATCACATACATGATAATGCACAGCTCCATACACCACAAGCTGCGACCAGCTTTGAGAAAGAAGTGGAGCACTTTCTACAGAACACACACGATAATGCTCAGCCCCATACAGCACAAGCTGTGGCTGACTTGTTTGGTCAATGGGGCTGGGAATTTCTGTATCATCCAACATACTCCGCACTTACGTCCTTGTGACTTTGACTTGATTCAGAAGATGACATTCACTTTGGAATTGTAGCAGAAATTCATCAGACAGTAGAGCGCTCCATTGGAACTATCAACAGAACCGGTACTGCTAAGGGTATCCACATCACTAACAACAGATTGAATAGAATGCTGGCGACTACTGTGAATGACAGTAAAGCTTTGTAACATATGTCTCTTTGTATCAGTTGTAAATAAATAGTTGTTACTATGAACAACCTTTGTACTATGATTTTTAAATTTGATGTCTTAGTTCTTGTGCTTTGCTGGACAAAGTTTCAAGAAGTTGGTAGGCATGTATGTAATCTGTAATAATGCTTTTTGCAGCAAATGTAATTGAATTCTTTTTGTTTTTGTTGACACAGAGAATGTAAGAAAGCGTGCGGTGTTCCTGGTATCACATGCGTACTCCTTTATCAGTATGGATGACCTGGCTGGGTTTGTTGGTATGCCTGTGGATCAGGCCGTGCAGGCTGCTGCAGAGCAAGGATGGAAGGTGGACGCAGCGTCTCGCATGGTCCAGCCCACACGCCCCACTGTGACACAGAACCAGGTCACGTCCAGTGAAGATCAGCTGTACAAATTAACAGAGTTTGTCTCGTTCCTTGAAAACTGATACTACACAGTGTTTGCTTTTCTCTTTGTATGTTGTTAATTTATGTGATATGCAATAAAACAGTGTAAAACTATTGACTTGACGGAGTTATTATTACCAACTAGCGTTAAGCAGGTTGTTGAGTGACAGTTAAAAGCAGGGGAAGACAACTTCGGGCCGTGTGACGTATTTAAACGAAGAGCTAGCTTGTACGTTCATGTGATGTCAGGCGAGAGCGGTGTATTGCTATGCTGCCTAGATCAGCGGCGCATGTGTTCAGTTCCCTGTGTTCCGAGAATGCCTACAAGCAGTAGAATAACGTGGCCTGCTTAGCAACGCCTAGACTCCTAACGTTATAAGTCCCTTTGGGAGCGTCCAAGCAACTTATTGACCACTTTTAGACACATCCAACATATGTATATCATACCATTTATTTGTGTTTAGTTTGGGTAACCTGGCACCCCTTCAGCTTCGCCACATCATGATGTCATAATAGCAACCTCGAGGCTTGCGCGATATGGGTGATTCTGAAAGTGATGTTACATAAGCTCTTCAATTCTGTTCATTTTATGAGAATCGAATTAATTAAAAAAATCTGTTGCACTCATATGACTTACTCTACCTTTGTAGCAACTATTTTTAGAAACTCTTATTCCTATGTCTTCTTCGTGTTAGTTGAGATAAACATTTGTACAAATTATCTTATTGCTATTTTCTTGTAGGTACAAGGGAAATATAGGAATACGTTACGCTTTGAGCGATACTCAAGTCTTTTAAAGCTTTGCAATTCCATTCTGTTTGCACGGCTAAGATATAACAAAGTGAATAATAACTTTTCATTTGACAAAAGTAGAATATAAATAACAAGGAACACTTCCGAAATGGTTCAATTCATGAAACATGTATGTGAACATAACTTGTGTGTTTTAATGAGATCTATATTTCTTGTGCAGTACGATTTGGTCTATCTCTTACGGTTTACCAGTTATACAAAAGTCATAAAGAGTAAATATAGCCAGAAAATTCAAAGTATACATTTAATTTGTCATAAATAGGGCTCGGAAGTTCATGCCCTAAAAAACACTGAAATATGCATGCAAATATGCTCTTAAAAACTTGAAAATATGCCAAGAAATATGCACTATTTAATTAAAACAATTAATGTTCCTTTGCAGTGGACAAGACGAGTTAGTATAAATAATAAATAAAGTTATCTTATTCCTTAGAGGTTGAAGCAGAAGTGGTCCCGCTGCTAGTATTAACTGCTAAATTGCAGTTCACAACCAACACTACACAAATTTTCAACTGTAAAACATCGTATGTTGTCTCGCAAAACACTTTTGTAACGTGAAAAACTTCTCTCCACGTCACAAGATGTTATAAGGGGATATTTAAATGATGTTAACTGCTTCACAGAAAGAGTCAAGTCTCTTGGTGTGACAGATGGTATACTTTCCAGGATGTCTCGAATATCGCACATCTGTTTATAACCAGAATTTTTTGAGATTATATAATTCACTTTCTCTTTCACTTTTTGTCCTATGCTACCAGGAACCAAACTTAGATCACATATTGTTTTTTCAAAGACAGTAAGTGATTCATGCGAAGGAGATCCTACAGCTTCCAATGCCAAATGGCTGTTGGTAAGAAAGAAAAATGCGCAGATATGAAACTAAGATCCTTCTTTAACCCAGTGCCTGACAGAATACTTTCCACAGTTTCTATTGATGTATCATTCGAGTCCAATGAATTAACCTCTTCGACTATTTCTATGTGCTCAGCATAATATAAAACTCCATTGACCCATGTTCCCCATCGAGTTAACACTGGTGCAGGAGGAAGTCGGATATTAGGTGCTCTTGATCTAAACAACTGAACTCCTTTAGGAGATTTAACAAAAATTCTCTTTGTACTGGACACAAATCTATCTACCAATGGGAAAGAATCATTGTCTCAGAAATGCTACCAATATGAAAAATATTATACAGATGAAAAAAGCATAAAAATCATTAAAATATGCAATATAGGGGCTATAACATTGAAATAATATGCATTTATCAAAAATCAAGAAAGTGTGCAGTTATGTTGTTGGCTAATGCTGGATTTCTGACAATGAAGTCATTAATCCTCTTGCTCTCCAATATTTTTCACTGATGGATGGGGCACTAGAAGTGGCTGGGCATATTTGAAGGTGGTCTCGATCCATTTCCTCTTGCAGATCACATAGAGGACAGAGTGGTGAAGAATATATCCCAATTCTGTTCAAATGTTTTGCCAGACAATCATGTCCTGTAATCAACCTGAAGGTTGCAACTGCTGTTTTTCGAGGATACTCAGGAATTACTGAAGAGACTTAGCAATAAATGTAACCGCTTTTTAGAGAGCACCATATTTTTATGTTTTGGCGGTCACATCGCTCTCTCACAACCTCCAGAATGTCTGGAGGACCACACCTGTCGTTGGTTTACGGGTCTCACCGACCTGATCGGGAGAATTATCAAAATAAACTCTCCAACCATATCCTCTGATCACCAATCAGAGGATGTATTACATGCCATGACAGGTCAGCATGTTAGGGGTTAAGATTTTATAGAGAAATGGAGAGGTTGGAAAAATAAAGACTCCCTAGCCCTCGGGAACCCTAATAGCATCGGGGTCGGAAGAGAACAAGAGATGACCAAGGTAAGGTCAGATAGAAAAGTTACAGTGAGGAGCAAAACACCAGTAAGTGGAAGTAATGTTCTGCTCTGCTTGGGTACCTTGTGGTCACTACCCACATATCCCCTAGACACCAGTAAGTGGAAGTAATGTTCTGCTCAGCTGGGGTACCTTGTGGTCACTACCCACATATCCCCTAGACACCAGTAAGTGGAAGTAATGTTCTGCTCAGCTTGGGTACCTTGTGATGCTATCCACATATCCCCTAGACACCAGTAAGTGGAAGTAATGTTCTGCTCAGCTTGGGTACCTTGTGATGCTATCCACATATCCCCTAGACACCAGTAAGTGGAAGTAATGTTCTGCTCAGCTTGGGTACCTTGTGGTCACTATCCACATATCCCCTAGACACCAGTAAGTGGAAGTAATGTTCTGCTCAGCTTGGGTACCTTGTGGTCACTATCCACATATCCTCTAGACACCAGTAAGTGGAAGTAATGTTCTGCTCAGCTTGGGTACCTTGTGGTCACTACCCACATATCCCCTAGACACCAGTAAGTGGAAGTAATGTTCTACTCAGCTTGGGTACCTTGTGGTCACTACCCACATATCCCCTAGACACCAGTAAGTGGAAGTAATGTTCTGCTCAGCTTGGGTACCTTGTGGTCACTATCCACATATCCTCTAGACACCAGTAAGTGGAAGTAATGTTCTGCTCAGCTTGGGTACCTTGTGGTCACTACCCACATATCCCCTAGACACCAGTAAGTGGAAGTAATGTTCTGCTCAGCTTGGGTACCTTGTGGTCACTATCCACATATCCTCTAGACACCAGTAAGTGGAAGTAATGTTCTGCTCAGCTTGGGTACCTTGTGATCACTATCCACATATCCCCTAGACACCAGTAAGTGGAAGTAATGTTCTGCTCAGCTTGGGTACCTTGTGGTCACTATCCACATATCCCCTAGACACCAGTAAGTGGAAGTAATGTGCTGCTCAGCTGGGGTACCTTGTGGTCACTATCCACATATCCCCTAGACACCAGTAAGTGGAAGTAATGTTCTGCTCAGCTTGGGTACCTTGTGGTCACTATCCACATATCCCCTAGACACCAGTAAGTGGAAGTAATGTGCTGCTCAGCTGGGGTACCTTGTGGTCACTATCCACATATCCCCTAGACACCAGTAAGTGGAAGTAATGTTCTGCTCAGCTTGGGTACCTTGTGGTCACTATCCACATATCCCCTAGACACCAGTAAGTGGAAGTAATGTTCTGCTCAGCTTGGGTACCTTGTGGTCACTATCCACATATCCCCTAGACACCAGTAAGTGGAAGTAATGTTCTGCTCAGCTTGGGTACCTTGTGGTCACTATCCACATATCCTCTAGACACCAGTAAGTGGAAGTAATGTTCTGCTCAGCTTGGGTACCTTGTGGTCACTATCCACATATTCCCTAGACACCAGTAAGTGGAAGTAATGTTCTGCTCAGCTTGGGTACCTTGTGGTCACTATCCACATATCCCCTAGACACCAGTAAGTGGAAGTAATGTTCTGCTCAGCTTGAGTACCTTGTGGTCACTATCCACATATCCCCTAGACACCAGTAAGTGGAAGTAATGTTCTGCTCTGCTTGGGTACCTTGTGGTCACTATCCACATATCCCCTAGACACCAGTAAGTGGAACTAATGTTCTGCTCAGCTTGGGTACCTTGTGGTCACTATCCACATATCCCCTAGACACCAGTAAGTGGAAGTAATGTTCTGCTCAGCTTGGGTACCTTGTGGTCACTATGCACATATCCCCTAGACACCAGTAAGTGGAAGTAATGTTCTGCTCAGCTGGGGTACCTTGTGGTCACTATCCACATATCCCCTAGGCACCAGTAAGTGGAAGTAATGTGCTGCTCAGCTAGGGTACCTTGTGGTCACTATCCACATATCCCCTAGACACCAGTAAGTGGAAGTAATGTTCTGCTCAGCTGGGGTACCTTGTGGTGCTATCCACATATCCCCTAGACACCAGTAAGTGGAAGTAATGTTCTACTCAGCTTGGGTACCTTGTGGTCACTATCCACATATCCCCTAGACACCAGTAAGTGGAAGTAATGTTCTGCTCAGCTGGGGTACCTTGTGGTCACTATCCACATATCCCCTAGACACCAGTAAGTGGAAGTAATGTTCTGCTCAGCTTGGGTACCTTGTGGTCACTATCCACATATCCCCTAGACACCAGTAAGTGGAAGTAATGTTCTGCTCAGCTGGGGTACCTTGTGGTCACTATCCACATATCCCCTAGACACCAGTAAGTGGAAGTAATGTTCTGCTCAGCTTGGGTACCTTGTGGCCACTATCCACATATCCCCTAGACACCAGTAAGTGAAAGTATTGTTCTGCTCAGCTTGGGTACCTTGTGGTCACTATCCACATATCCTCTAGACACCAGTAAGTGGAAGTAATGTTCTGCTCAGCTTGGGTACCTTGTGGTCACTATCCACATATTCCCTAGACACCAGTAAGTGGAAGTAATGTTCTGCTCAGCTTGGGTACCTTGTGGTCACTATCCACATATCCCCTAGACACCAGTAAGTGGAAGTAATGTTCTGCTCAGCTTGAGTACCTTGTGGTCACTATCCACATATCCCCTAGACACCAGTAAGTGGAAGAAATGTTCTGCTCTGCTTGGGTACCTTGTGGTCACTATCCACATATCCCCTAGACACCAGTAAGTGGAAGTAATGTTCTGCTCAGCTTGGGTACCTTGTGGTCACTATCCACATATCCCCTAGACACCAGTAAGTGGAAGTAATGTTCTGCTCAGCTGGGGTACCTTGTGGTGCTATCCACATATCCCCTAGACACCAGTAAGTGGAAGTAATGTTCTACTCAGCTTGGGTACCTTGTGGTCACTATCCACATATCCCCTAGACACCAGTAAGTGGAAGTAATGTTCTGCTCAGCTGGGGTACCTTGTGGTCACTATCCACATATCCCCTAGACACCAGTAAGTGGAAGTAATGTGCTGCTCAGCTAGGGTACCTTGTGGTCACTACCCACATATCCCCTACACACCAGTAAGTGGAAGTAATGTGCTGCTCAGCTAGGGTACCTTGTGGTCACTATCCACATATCCCCTAGACACCAGTAAGTGGAAGTAATGTTCTGCTCAGCTGGGGTACCTTGTGGTGCTATCCACATATCCCCTAGACACCAGTAAGTGGAAGTAATGTTCTGCTCAGCTTGGGTACCTTGTGGTCACTATCCACATATCCCCTAGACACCAGTAAGTGGAAGTAATGTTCTGCTCAGCTGGGGTACCTTGTGGTCACTATCCACATATCCCCTAGACACCAGTAAGTGGAAGTAATGTTCTGCTCAGCTGGGGTACCTTGTGGTGCTATCCACATATCCCCTAGACACCAGTAAGTGGAAGTAATGTTCTACTCAGCTTGGGTACCTTGTGGTGCTATCCACATATCCCCTAGACACCAGTAAGTGGAAGTAATGTTCTGCTCAGCTGGGGTACCTTGTGGTGCTATCCACATATCCCCTAGACACCAGTAAGTGGAAGTAATGTTCTGCTCAGCTTGGGTACCTTGTGGTCACTATCCACATATCCTCTAGACACCAGTAAGTGGAAGTAATGTTCTGCTCAGCTTGGGTACCTTGTGGTCACTATCCACATATTCCCTAGACACCAGTAAGTGGAAGTAATGTTCTGCTCAGCTTGGGTACCTTGTGGTCACTATCCACATATCCCCTAGACACCAGTAAGTGGAAGTAATGTTCTGCTCAGCTTGAGTACCTTGTGGTCACTATCCACATATCCCCTAGACACCAGTAAGTGGAAGTAATGTTCTGCTCTGCTTGGGTACCTTGTGGTCACTATCCACATATCCCCTAGACACCAGTAAGTGGAACTAATGTTCTGCTCAGCTTGGGTACCTTGTGGTCACTATCCACATATCCCCTAGACACCAGTAAGTGGAAGTAATGTTCTGCTCAGCTTGGGTACCTTGTGGTCACTATGCACATATCCCCTAGACACCAGTAAGTGGAAGTAATGTTCTGCTCAGCTGGGGTACCTTGTGGTCACTATCCACATATCCCCTAGACACCAGTAAGTGGAAGTAATGTGCTGCTCAGCTAGGGTACCTTGTGGTCACTATCCACATATCCCCTAGACACCAGTAAGTGGAAGTAATGTTCTGCTCAGCTGGGGTACCTTGTGGTGCTATCCACATATCCCCTAGACACCAGTAAGTGGAAGTAATGTTCTACTCAGCTTGGGTACCTTGTGGTCACTATCCACATATCCCCTAGACACCAGTAAGTGGAAGTAATGTTCTGCTCAGCTGGGGTACCTTGTGGTCACTATCCACATATCCCCTAGACACCAGTAAGTGGAAGTAATGTTCTGCTCAGCTTGGGTACCTTGTGGTCACTATCCACATATCCCCTAGACACCAGTAAGTGGAAGTAATGTTCTGCTCAGCTGGGGTACCTTGTGGTCACTATCCACATATCCCCTAGACACCAGTAAGTGGAAGTAATGTTCTGCTCAGCTTGGGTACCTTGTGGCCACTATCCACATATCCCCTAGACACCAGTAAGTGAAAGTATTGTTCTGCTCAGCTTGGGTACCTTGTGGTCACTATCCACATATCCTCTAGACACCAGTAAGTGGAAGTAATGTTCTGCTCAGCTTGGGTACCTTGTGGTCACTATCCACATATTCCCTAGACACCAGTAAGTGGAAGTAATGTTCTGCTCAGCTTGGGTACCTTGTGGTCACTATCCACATATCCCCTAGACACCAGTAAGTGGAAGTAATGTTCTGCTCAGCTTGAGTACCTTGTGGTCACTATCCACATATCCCCTAGACACCAGTAAGTGGAAGAAATGTTCTGCTCTGCTTGGGTACCTTGTGGTCACTATCCACATATCCCCTAGACACCAGTAAGTGGAAGTAATGTTCTGCTCAGCTTGGGTACCTTGTGGTCACTATCCACATATCTCCTAGACACCAGTAAGTGGAAGTAATGTTCTGCTCAGCTTGGGTACCTTGTGGTCACTATCCACATATCCCCTAGACACCAGTAAGTGGAAGTAATGTTCTGCTCAGCTGGGGTACCTTGTGGTGCTATCCACATATCCCCTAGACACCAGTAAGTGGAAGTAATGTTCTACTCAGCTTGGGTACCTTGTGGTCACTATCCACATATCCCCTAGACACCAGTAAGTGGAAGTAATGTTCTGCTCAGCTGGGGTACCTTGTGGTCACTATCCACATATCCCCTAGACACCAGTAAGTGGAAGTAATGTGCTGCTCAGCTAGGGTACCTTGTGGTCACTACCCACATATCCCCTACACACCAGTAAGTGGAAGTAATGTGCTGCTCAGCTAGGGTACCTTGTGGTCACTATCCACATATCCCCTAGACACCAGTAAGTGGAAGTAATGTTCTGCTCAGCTGGGGTACCTTGTGGTGCTATCCACATATCCCCTAGACACCAGTAAGTGGAAGTAATGTTCTGCTCAGCTTGGGTACCTTGTGGTCACTATCCACATATCCCCTAGACACCAGTAAGTGGAAGTAATGTTCTGCTCAGCTGGGGTACCTTGTGGTCACTATCCACATATCCCCTAGACACCAGTAAGTGGAAGTAATGTTCTGCTCAGCTGGGGTACCTTGTGGTGCTATCCACATATCCCCTAGACACCAGTAAGTGGAAGTAATGTTCTACTCAGCTTGGGTACCTTGTGGTGCTATCCACATATCCCCTAGACACCAGTAAGTGGAAGTAATGTTCTGCTCAGCTTGGGTACCTTGTGGTCACTATGCACATATCCCCTAGACACCAGTAAGTGGAAGTAATGTTCTGCTCAGCTGGGGTACCTTGTGGTCACTATCCACATATCCCCTAGACACCAGTAAGTGGAAGTAATGTGCTGCTCAGCTAGGGTACCTTGTGGTCACTATCCACATATCCCCTAGACACCAGTAAGTGGAAGTAATGTTCTGCTCAGCTGGGGTACCTTGTGGTGCTATCCACATATCCCCTAGACACCAGTAAGTGGAAGTAATGTTCTACTCAGCTTGGGTACCTTGTGGTCACTATCCACATATCCCCTAGACACCAGTAAGTGGAAGTAATGTTCTGCTCAGCTGGGGTACCTTGTGGTCACTATCCACATATCCCCTAGACACCAGTAAGTGGAAGTAATGTTCTGCTCAGCTTGGGTACCTTGTGGTCACTATCCACATATCCCCTAGACACCAGTAAGTGGAAGTAATGTTCTGCTCAGCTGGGGTACCTTGTGGTCACTATCCACATATCCCCTAGACACCAGTAAGTGGAAGTAATGTTCTGCTCAGCTTGGGTACCTTGTGGCCACTATCCACATATCCCCTAGACACCAGTAAGTGAAAGTATTGTTCTGCTCAGCTTGGGTACCTTGTGGTCACTATCCACATATCCTCTAGACACCAGTAAGTGGAAGTAATGTTCTGCTCAGCTTGGGTACCTTGTGGTCACTATCCACATATTCCCTAGACACCAGTAAGTGGAAGTAATGTTCTGCTCAGCTTGGGTACCTTGTGGTCACTATCCACATATCCCCTAGACACCAGTAAGTGGAAGTAATGTTCTGCTCAGCTTGAGTACCTTGTGGTCACTATCCACATATCCCCTAGACACCAGTAAGTGGAAGAAATGTTCTGCTCTGCTTGGGTACCTTGTGGTCACTATCCACATATCCCCTAGACACCAGTAAGTGGAAGTAATGTTCTGCTCAGCTTGGGTACCTTGTGGTCACTATCCACATATCCCCTAGACACCAGTAAGTGGAAGTAATGTTCTGCTCAGCTGGGGTACCTTGTGGTGCTATCCACATATCCCCTAGACACCAGTAAGTGGAAGTAATGTTCTGCTCAGCTTGGGTACCTTGTGGTCACTATCCACATATCCCCTAGACACCAGTAAGTGGAAGTAATGTTCTGCTCAGCTGGGGTACCTTGTGGTCACTATCCACATATCCCCTAGACACCAGTAAGTGGAAGTAATGTGCTGCTCAGCTAGGGTACCTTGTGGTCACTACCCACATATCCCCTACACACCAGTAAGTGGAAGTAATGTGCTGCTCAGCTAGGGTACCTTGTGGTCACTATCCACATATCCCCTAGACACCAGTAAGTGGAAGTAATGTTCTGCTCAGCTGGGGTACCTTGTGGTGCTATCCACATATCCCCTAGACACCAGTAAGTGGAAGTAATGTTCTGCTCAGCTTGGGTACCTTGTGGTCACTATCCACATATCCCCTAGACACCAGTAAGTGGAAGTAATGTTCTGCTCAGCTGGGGTACCTTGTGGTCACTATCCACATATCCCCTAGACACCAGTAAGTGGAAGTAATGTTCTGCTCAGCTGGGGTACCTTGTGGTGCTATCCACATATCCCCTAGACACCAGTAAGTGGAAGTAATGTTCTACTCAGCTTGGGTACCTTGTGGTGCTATCCACATATCCCCTAGACACCAGTAAGTGGAAGTAATGTTCTGCTCAGCTGGGGTACCTTGTGGTGCTATCCACATATCCCCTAGACACCAGTAAGTGGAAGTAATGTTCTGCTCAGCTTGGGTACCTTGTGGTCACTATCCACATATCCTCTAGACACCAGTAAGTGGAAGTAATGTTCTGCTCAGCTTGGGTACCTTGTGGTCACTATCCACATATTCCCTAGACACCAGTAAGTGGAAGTAATGTTCTGCTCAGCTTGGGTACCTTGTGGTCACTATCCACATATCCCCTAGACACCAGTAAGTGGAAGTAATGTTCTGCTCAGCTTGAGTACCTTGTGGTCACTATCCACATATCCCCTAGACACCAGTAAGTGGAAGTAATGTTCTGCTCTGCTTGGGTACCTTGTGGTCACTATCCACATATCCCCTAGACACCAGTAAGTGGAACTAATGTTCTGCTCAGCTTGGGTACCTTGTGGTCACTATCCACATATCCCCTTGACACCAGTAAGTGGAAGTAATGTTCTGCTCAGCTTGGGTACCTTGTGGTCACTATGCACATATCCCCTAGACACCAGTAAGTGGAAGTAATGTTCTGCTCAGCTGGGGTACCTTGTGGTCACTATCCACATATCCCCTAGACACCAGTAAGTGGAAGTAATGTGCTGCTCAGCTAGGGTACCTTGTGGTCACTATCCACATATCCCCTAGACACCAGTAAGTGGAAGTAATGTTCTGCTCAGCTGGGGTACCTTGTGGTGCTATCCACATATCCCCTAGACACCAGTAAGTGGAAGTAATGTTCTACTCAGCTTGGGTACCTTGTGGTCACTATCCACATATCCCCTAGACACCAGTAAGTGGAAGTAATGTTCTGCTCAGCTGGGGTACCTTGTGGTCACTATCCACATATCCCCTAGACACCAGTAAGTGGAAGTAATGTTCTGCTCAGCTTGGGTACCTTGTGGTCACTATCCACATATCCCCTAGACACCAGTAAGTGGAAGTAATGTTCTGCTCAGCTGGGGTACCTTGTGGTCACTATCCACATATCCCCTAGACACCAGTAAGTGGAAGTAATGTTCTGCTCAGCTTGGGTACCTTGTGGCCACTATCCACATATCCCCTAGACACCAGTAAGTGAAAGTATTGTTCTGCTCAGCTTGGGTACCTTGTGGTCACTATCCACATATCCTCTAGACACCAGTAAGTGGAAGTAATGTTCTGCTCAGCTTGGGTACCTTGTGGTCACTATCCACATATTCCCTAGACACCAGTAAGTGGAAGTAATGTTCTGCTCAGCTTGGGTACCTTGTGGTCACTATCCACATATCCCCTAGACACCAGTAAGTGGAAGTAATGTTCTGCTCAGCTTGAGTACCTTGTGGTCACTATCCACATATCCCCTAGACACCAGTAAGTGGAAGAAATGTTCTGCTCTGCTTGGGTACCTTGTGGTCACTATCCACATATCCCCTAGACACCAGTAAGTGGAAGTAATGTTCTGCTCAGCTTGGGTACCTTGTGGTCACTATCCACATATCTCCTAGACACCAGTAAGTGGAAGTAATGTTCTGCTCAGCTTGGGTACCTTGTGGTCACTATCCACATATCCCCTAGACACCAGTAAGTGGAAGTAATGTTCTGCTCAGCTGGGGTACCTTGTGGTGCTATCCACATATCCCCTAGACACCAGTAAGTGGAAGTAATGTTCTACTCAGCTTGGGTACCTTGTGGTCACTATCCACATGTCCCCTAGACACCAGTAAGTGGAAGTAATGTTCTGCTCAGCTGGGGTACCTTGTGGTCACTATCCACATATCCCCTAGACACCAGTAAGTGGAAGTAATGTGCTGCTCAGCTAGGGTACCTTGTGGTCACTACCCACATATCCCCTACACACCAGTAAGTGGAAGTAATGTGCTGCTCAGCTAGGGTACCTTGTGGTCACTATCCACATATCCCCTAGACACCAGTAAGTGGAAGTAATGTTCTGCTCAGCTGGGGTACCTTGTGGTGCTATCCACATATCCCCTAGACACCAGTAAGTGGAAGTAATGTTCTGCTCAGCTTGGGTACCTTGTGGTCACTATCCACATATCCCCTAGACACCAGTAAGTGGAAGTAATGTTCTGCTCAGCTGGGGTACCTTGTGGTCACTATCCACATATCCCCTAGACACCAGTAAGTGGAAGTAATGTTCTGCTCAGCTGGGGTACCTTGTGGTGCTATCCACATATCCCCTAGACACCAGTAAGTGGAAGTAATGTTCTACTCAGCTTGGGTACCTTGTGGTGCTATCCACATATCCCCTAGACACCAGTAAGTGGAAGTAATGTTCTGCTCAGCTGGGGTACCTTGTGGTGCTATCCACATATCCCCTAGACACCAGTAAGTGGAAGTAATGTTCTGCTCAGCTGGGGTACCTTGTGGTGCTATCCACATATCCCCTAGACACCAGTAAGTGGAAGTAATGTTCTGCTCAGCTGGGGTACCTTGTGGTGCTATCCACATATCCCCTAGACACCAGTAAGTGGAAGTAATGTTCTACTCAGCTTGGGTACCTTGTGGTCACTATCCACATATCCCCTAGACACCAGTAAGTGGAAGTAATGTTCTGCTCAGCTGGGGTACCTTGTGGTCACTATCCACATATCCCCTAGACACCAGTAAGTGTAAGTAATGTGCTGCTCAGCTGGGGTACCTTGTGGTCACTACCCACATATCCCCTAGACACCAGTAAGTGGAAGTAATGTGCTGCTCAGCTAGGGTACCTTGTGGTCACTATCCACATATCCCCTAGACACCAGTAAGTGGAAGTAATGTTCTGCTCAGCTTGGGTACCTTGTGGTCACTATCCACATATCCCCTAGACACCAGTAAGTGGAAGTAATGTTCTGCTCAGCTGGGGTACCTTGTGGTCACTATCCACATATCCCCTAGACACCAGTAAGTGGAAGTAATGTTCTGCTCAGCTTGGGTACCTTGTGGTCACTATCCACATATCCCCTAGACACCAGTAAGTGGAAGTAATGTTCTGCTCAGCTGGGGTACCTTGTGGTCACTATCCACATATCCCCTAGACACCAGTAAGTGGAAGTAATGTTCTGCTCAGCTTGGGTACCTTGTGGCCACTATCCACATATCCCCTAGACACCAGTAAGTGGAAGTAATGTGCTGCTCAGCTGGGGTACCTTGTGGTCACTATCCACATATCCCCTAGACACCAGTAAGTGGAAGTAATGTGCTGCTCAGCTGGGGTACCTTGTGGTCACTATCCACATATCCCCTAGACACCAGTAAGTGGAAGTAATGTGCTGCTCAGCTGGGGTACCTTGTGGTCACTATCCACATATCCCCTAGACACCAGTAAGTGGAAGTAATGTTCTGCTCAGCTTGGGTACCTTGTGGTCACTATCCACATATCCCCTAGACACCAGTAAGTGGAAGTAATGTTCTGCTCAGCTGGGGTACCTTGTGGTCACTATCCACATATCCCCTAGACACCAGTAAGTGGAAGTAATGTTCTGCTCAGCTTGGGTACCTTGTGGCCACTATCCACATATCCCCTAGACACCAGTAAGTGAAAGTATTGTTCTGCTCAGCTTGGGTACCTTGTGGTCACTATCCACATATCCCCTAGACACCAGTAAGTGGAAGTAATGTTCTGCTCAGCTTGGGTACCTTGTGGTCACTATCCACATATCCTCTAGACACCAGTAAGTGGAAGTAATGTTCTGCTCAGCTTGGGTACCTTGTGGTCACTATCCACATATTCCCTAGACACCAGTAAGTGGAAGTAATGTTCTGCTCAGCTTGGGTACCTTGTGGTCACTATCCACATATCCCCTAGACACCAGTAAGTGGAAGTAATGTTCTGCTCAGCTTGAGTACCTTGTGGTCACTATCCACATATCCCCTAGACACCAGTAAGTGGAAGAAATGTTCTGCTCTGCTTGGGTACCTTGTGGTCACTATCCACATATCCCCTAGACACCAGTAAGTGGAAGTAATGTTCTGCTCAGCTTGGGTACCTTGTGGTCACTATCCACATATCTCCTAGACACCAGTAAGTGGAAGTAATGTTCTGCTCAGCTTGGGTACCTTGTGGTCGCTATCCACATATCCTCTAGACACCAGTAAGTGGAAGTAATGTTCTGCTCAGCTTGGGTACCTTGTGGTCACTATCCACATATCCCCTAGACACCAGTAAGTGGAAGTAATGTTCTGCTCAGCTGGGGTACCTTGTGGTCACTATCCACATATCCCCTAGACACCAGTAAGTGGAAGTAATGTTCTGCTCAGCTTGGGTACCTTGTGGCCACTATCCACATATCCCCTAGACACCAGTAAGTGAAAGTATTGTTCTGCTCAGCTTGGGTACCTTGTGGTCACTATCCACATATCCCCTAGACACCAGTAAGTGGAAGTAATGTTCTGCTCAGCTTGGGTACCTTGTGGTCACTATCCACATATCCTCTAGACACCAGTAAGTGGAAGTAATGTTCTGCTCAGCTTGGGTACCTTGTGGTCACTATCCACATATTCCCTAGACACCAGTAAGTGGAAGTAATGTTCTGCTCAGCTTGGGTACCTTGTGGTCACTATCCACATATCCCCTAGACACCAGTAAGTGGAAGTAATGTTCTGCTCAGCTTGAGTACCTTGTGGTCACTATCCACATATCCCCTAGACACCAGTAAGTGGAAGAAATGTTCTGCTCTGCTTGGGTACCTTGTGGTCACTATCCACATATCCCCTAGACACCAGTAAGTGGAAGTAATGTTCTGCTCAGCTTGGGTACCTTGTGGTCACTATCCACATATCTCCTAGACACCAGTAAGTGGAAGTAATGTTCTGCTCAGCTTGGGTACCTTGTGGTCGCTATCCACATATCCTCTAGACACCAGTAAGTGGAAGTAATGTTCTGCTCAGCTTGGGTACCTTGTGGTCACTATCCACATATCCCCTAGACACCAGTAAGTGGAAGTAATGTTCTGCTCAGCTTGGGTACCTTGTGGTCACTATCCACATATCCCCTAGACACCAGTAAGTGGAAGTAATGTTCTGCTCAGCTGGGGTACCTTGTGGTGCTATCCACATATCCCCTAGACACCAGTAAGTGGAAGTAATGTTCTGCTCAGCTTGGGTACCTTGTGGTCACTATCCACATATCCCCTAGACACCAGTAAGTGGAAGTAATGTTCTGCTCAGCTTGGGTACCTTGTGGTCGCCATTTACATATCCCCTAGAGGGAGACCCCTGAGGGGAGTATGCAGTTATATGCACTATAAAATCATGTCCAAATAACTGAAAATTCCATAATTCGTGCACATAATGTAAAAGCACACATTTTTAACCCCTATGAAAAAACATACAAATGCATGAACTTCCTAGCCCTAGTCATAAAACATCTTAAACATAATAATAATAATAATAATAATAATAATAATAATAATAATAATAATAATAATAATAATAATAATAATAATAATAATAATAATAATAATAATAATAATAATAATAATAATAATAATAATAATAATAATAATTAATAATAATAATAATAATAATAATAATAATAATAATAATAATAATAATAATAATAATAATAATAATAATAATAATAATAATAATAATAATAATAATAATAATAATAATAATAATAATAATAATAATAATAATAATAATAATAATAATAATAATAATAATAATCATAATAATAATCATAATAATAGTAGTAGTAGTAGTAGTAGTAGTAATAGTAATAATAATAGCAATAATAGTAATAATAATAATAATAATAATAATAATAATAATAATAATAATAATAATAATAATAATAATAATAATAATAATAATGATAATGATAATGATAATAATGATGATGATGTTTATTGTCTATAGACTTCATACAAGTTTCAGACATTGTCATATTCTACAATACAATGGGTATACATAAGTTACATTAATATTATAAGATTAAACTAAATTGAATATATACATACATTTGTTATATAATTAAGAAGTTTCTATTTACAACAGATAAAACCATTTACAATTCATTACACATAATTCATCTAACCTATATATACATTTATGAATTAAATATGTTTTCAGTTCCTTTTTAAATTGTTGTCCTTTGTGTTGTTTAACAGTTGTTGGCAGTTTGTTGTATAATATCTGTCCTTTAATTAATGGATCCTTGCAAGTTGATTTGAGATTTACATGCTTCCTGTGGTAGTTATCCCTTCCTCTGGTATAATGATCTGTTACTTGTGCCATTACTTTCCTTCTCAGTTGCAATTACAACTACATATAGTCCAACTACAGTAAGAATCTTATTATCTCTACACGAATCAGTGCTTGCTAATCTATAGATACAACGTAGACATTTTTTTTGTAGCACTAATACTCTATTCATGTGCGCATTACAGGTGCTTCCCCATAATTCTATGCCATAGGACATATGAGGATAGATGAGTCCAAAATATAAAGTTTGTAACATGTTTTTGTCTAAATGCAATGATAATTGTCTTAAAACATATATATTTGAGCTTATTTTTTTACATACATAGTCAATATGAGCTTCCCAAGTTAACCTATTGTCTATGTGAATCCCTAGGAAGTTATGGTTATCAACTTTTTCAATTCTAGTGTTGTTAAAGTGTACATCATCAGTTACTACATTTGCTTTACGGTATTCAAATATGATCATTTTGCTTTTCTTAGAATTAACTTATAAATTTATGCTACTTAGGTACGTTGCTAGCTGTTTTACAGAGTATGAAATTTCTGTTACCAACTGAGTATGAGATTTTTCACTGCAAATCATTGTGGTGTCATCTGCATACGATACTATAGTATTGGTGGTTATATTTGGTAAATTATTTACATATATTAGATACAAAATTGGACCCAGAACAGACCCTTGAGGTACTCCAGTTGTTACTACTTTTTGTTCTGATACATACTTTACATTTTTTAAACCTACTTTATGGTTGATTTCTGTTGAACACTTTCTGTTACTTAGATAAGACTTAATTGTATTTAGCATTTTGCCTCGTATGCCATAAATTTCTAGTTTATTAAGCAGTATTTGATGTGAGACACAGTCAAACGCCTTTGAAAGATCAATGAATACTGCCGCAATGCTCAAACCTTTGTCTAGATTTTCCGAAACTTTGTGCATAAAATCAGCAACTGCTGTGGTTGTTGACATACCTTTTCGAAAACCATGCTGGTGGCAATTCAATACATCGTATCTATTAAGAAAGTCAACCAGTCTGACTAATAAAATCTTTTCAAAAATTTTACCAATCACAAAAGTTAAGGTTATTGGCCTATAGTTATCAACACTATTTCTGTTACCCTTTTTATAGATAGGTTTTATGGTTGCCAGTTTTAAGCAATTTGGAAATATTTCTTCATTTATTGAGCAGTTTATTAGGTGAGCTAAAATAGCTGTGAGCCCATTTTGACACTTTTTCAATATTCTAGTAGACATACCATCCCACCCTGAAGATCACTGTTCTTTAAAACTGCATATTATTTTTGTGATTTCGTCTACGTTTGTGTTATTCATGAAGATGGTATTTACGATAATATTCTGTATTTCTGTGTTATTGTGTGATATATCCTTCTCCTTACTTCCCAAGGTTGCAAAATAGTTGTTAATAAGTTGCTTATTTTGTTTGGATCATCTACATGTTTACCTTCATGAAGCAGTTTAATATTTTCACTGACATTGCTGTGTGGTGTTTCTATCCTTGACTAAATTCCATACTGCTTTGTTTATATTGCTGGAGTTATTTATCTTTTGTTTATAATGTTGCGATTTTAAATCAATTAATGTCCTATGATACTCCTCCTTTAATTGTGTTGTGTCTAAATGGGATCTTGTTTTCTCCAGTGCTGGGGGTTTTCCGACATTTGCAAATAAATTACCCATAGAGTCAACAGGAAGAGCCTCCATTCTGTTATATATAGTGTCTATAGCTTGCTTAACCATTTCAACTGGTATTCTTCCCCCCCCCCCCCATTTTCGTTCTCGATTTTAAGGGGTTTAAAACGTGCTTTGAAGCAAACAGGAACGTAAGTCCAATGCAGGGCATGCTAAAGTGTTGAAATTCGCTTCAAACTAATTTTCGATCGCGAGTGGACTTTTCGCGTTTTGAAACGATACTCCTCATGTGTATTTTAAAAAAAAATTGCACATTGGTTGCTGTGCAAAGTAATAGGCACATGATGTTTTGACTAAGATGAGGTTTTGTGAAATATGTATACTGTATATTCGATTAGACGAGAAGTCAAGGAATGGTATAGAGCGTTCAAGCAATAGCGAAGTAGTGCATAAATGCATGAAATAGCATGAGAACAGGGATGCAACCTAGAAAATATATTAGTGGTCCATTAGAAACAAATGAATTCCAATGCACAATATGAACGTCCACTTTGCTAACGATATGCTGATCGATAATATATGTTCTGGTTTCCATTCTGATTACTATTACCGTGTGGTTGTTAACCAGGCTTAATTAATACCAGTATTTGTACATTAAACATTTTCTAATAAATATAATACCCTTTTCTTTATATGCTTCAGTTCTCTTAAGCAACACCATTTCACATATTTTAAATTATGTTAATAAGCAAATGCCGCAATAACATAACCACATCAGAAAATACAAACGGATGCAACAAACTGTGGATACTAGAAGTCGTCCTCATCATGACCTATTTCAACAAATACAGAATTGTCATATGAAACAATTTGTTCACAAGTAAATCATTGACCTTGACTTCAAAAGTTCAGTTTTCTGTATTTGCCGAACCAAACCAAATTTACATAAATGAATTTATATGTACATTAACATACAAGTATATTAACATATGATTGATATTTTAATGAATGCCTATAAATCAAGATAATCATACTCTTGATATCTAACTCTCAAGTGGTATTTGCCAAACTGTTAACTGAATTATGTGTTAAATAGAGCATATTGATATTATAATAATAATAATATTGGCTAAAGCTGTCACGAGAGTGTTAAGATTGCAAACCTGCGACTTTGGATAGAAACTGTATTACATGCCAGATAGTCATATTTACAACTGCTGAAATTGTTTATAACTAAGCTTAGTAGGTGAGCTACAAAAAGAATGAAGTTGTGCACGTTTTGTCTGAACAGCAGATAGAACTGGTTCCGCACACTGTGCACTCTGTCACATGACTACAAATGCTGATAACTTGATTCATCTTGAATTAGCTTGACTACTAAGCCTAATTATAATCCATCTAAAATTATCTATATTTTAAATGTAAATTGTATAACGGCCTAGCCCTTCTTTACACAGGTCACTTTCATTACTTAGACTTTAGCTATACATAAACGTTGCTATTCCTTACATTGTTTTTTCTAGGATATGTATGGTGGAAAGTTGGAGTTAAAGGTATTCCTGTGATTGTTCGTGTATAACTTTGCAAGCTGTGCCTTTTTGGTGTCCAGTGCTGGTGCTGAACATAGAGTGAAATGGTGTGAATAATCAAATTACAATTAAGCAAAGGCTTATCTAGTAATATCTTCTTCTTAAGTAGGTTCACGCGTGCAGGCGAGTCTTCCATTGAAGGCCCCCATAGTTTACACATAGTTCTTGCGGTCTCACATTAAGTCACCTGGCTTTATTCTTTTCAGTCTTCGAACTTCACAGTTACTAAGCACCTTCAGCATCTCTTTGTTTTCATGGTGCTGCACTTTTAAGTGATGTTTCGTTGCAGTCTTTTTTATTTCTTCTCTAACAGTGTCGATCTTGAGATCTCTATGTATGTCGTCATTTCGTACATACCAAGGTGCACTAACTATTGTTCTTAAAACTTTATTTTGAAAAGTCTGTATGTGTTTATGTAGGTCGACTTAGCGCAGCCCCAAAGCTGTATCCCATAGGTCCAGACTGGCTTTAACACCTGCTTGTATATTAATAACTTATTGTATATGTCAACTTCGGAATTTCTCCCAATGAGCCAATAAAGTTTCTTATATTTAATATTTAACTCTTTTCTTCTTCGTGCATGGCTGTCTCCATAGATTGTTATATGATTTCTCTTCCTTTTTTGTACGGTATTTACTTCTTTACTCACATTTTCCTCGTTGAGGGCTTCTTCATTGTCTTGTACTGTCAGTAATTCGATACTGTTATAGCATTTCTACTCACTTGCGTGCTTTTAGCTGTCTTGTTCGGATATCGCCACTCCCTGTTGATCTTCTTTATGGTTTATTTTTAGATCTTGGTTTTCTTTTCGTAATCTATCGATTTCTCTGTGAGCTAATTTCAATTCATTATGTATTGTCTCGATAATCTTGTGTAACGAGACTATTTGGTCCTTTTCCCGCGTCATACACTTTGCTCCACTGGGCGTGCGGTTGTTCTTCTTCAATATTTCGCTGTACGCCGGGGTTTTTAGGCTTTTTAATTGATTCACACATTCACTTTCACTTGCACTACCTTTTTCACTCATTTCACGAGTATTTCTTAGGTTATAATTACTTTTAACGTATTTTTTTACGGAGTCAGAGCATAGCTGAACTTTAGCGGCCGCCATCTTAAGCAGGAATATGTGACATTTTAAACAAAATCGCTAGAGCCATTCTGAGAAAATCAAAGTTTTCGAAAAATTTCCATGTAAAGGTTAGTTTAGGGTGGAGCAGTGTTCTTCAAAATCTTCGTGTCACAACCTTAAGAGATATCGAAGTTAAATACTACTTTGGTTTTCAACGCACGAGAGATAGTTTGGCTAGGCCATTTTGTGCAAGGTGTTGGTCGAGAAGAATGGGCTAATTCGTGTAATTTCTTTATCTATGGCTTTGTTGGCTATGTTGGGGATACACGACTGTCGCGTATTTGTGACAAAAGAAGCGAAGTGTTTGTGAATATGGGGAAGTGGGAAGGCAAGTAGATATTCTAGTCGGCGGGCACGAGGGAGCGAGTCATCACAAGGAAAGCTTGGACAGTTGCCCATCCGACTGTAAAAATGACAGACAGTCCACATAATTATGTTTCAGTGAATGATCTCCGGCTATGCTATAATTAACCAGACAGCAGCAGCACTAACTTACCTCACCTCGTGACTCCACATGTAAATCTTGCGCCGCGACAGAAATATGCTCACAACAATAGAGTTGGCAGCAGCAACGCCAACCATTATTGCCATTATTGACCAATCCGCAGGACATTATCGGATCCACAATGTCTAACCATCATTATCAATGGTCCAAAGGAACATAGCGCTTTTATAATACAAACAATACTAAGGCAACATCAAAAACTATAAAAAAAAAAATCTGATATGTTGCACTCACATGACTTTCTCTACTCTTGTACTAACCATTCTTACAAACACTTATTCCTATGTCTTCTTCGTGTTAGTTGAGATAAACATTTGTGCAAATTATCTTATTGCTTATTTCCTTGTAGGTACAAGGGGAATATTAGAATACAGTAGGCTTTGTGCGATAGTCAAGTTTTTTAAAGCTTTGAACTTCCGTTCTCTTTGCATAGCCAAGAGACAAAAATTTTTCCATTTGAGAAAAGTTTAAGTATTGTAAAACTCACACAAATAACAAGGAATACTTCCGAAATGGTTCACTCTACAAAAAAAGAATGGATATAGACATAACATGTTTCAATGAGATGTACATTTTTGTACAGTAAGATTTGGTCCATCTCTTACGGTTTACCAGTTATATAGAAGTCATAAAAATATCTTAACTATATGGCGTTTTAATAAAAATCGTTACAGCCATTTTGGAGAAAATGAAAAATGTTCCATGTAAAAGGTAGTTTAGTGTCGCATCCTCATATGATACGTGCGCGCGGACCTTTTTCTAAAAATTATATTATATTTAGGGAACCTCAAAACATGTATTTCCCGTGAAATGTCAACATGGAAGTTTATGGGTGTAATACGACACTTCTACCAAACTTTGTACTATTAATTTATTAATATAAGTGTTCTGACTGGTCTTTGAAAACCCAAGTTCAGCATCTTACAAGAATGCGACACAAACATTTCCAAGAAAAATTCCATCAGAGACTACTACTTACATGGAACATTTTACGAATTTTATAATTTTCTCAAAAAATGGCTCTTAATAATTTTGATTAAACTGCCATAGGTTTGAGATCTCTATGAGAAAATCTTACTACACAGATACTGTAAATCGTGTTAAAGCACACACTTTATGTCAAATAGAATTTTTTTTATGGAATTAACGACTTCCGAGATATTTCCTGTTATTGGTTTGCATTTTCAAATATTTGTATTTTTCTCAAGTGGAAGTCGTTATGTACTTTTTACGTCTTGGTCTTGAAACAAAACGGAATTTCAAAGCCATCACTTAGTGACCACCTCTTAAAGTATTTGACTATCAATTGTCATATGCACATTGTATCTGTAAGGAAATATGTAATAGAACAATTTATACAAATGTTTATCTGTATCAACATCAACATCAACCCTAAACTACCTTTTATATGGAACATTTTTCGTAAATTTTGATTTTCTCAAAAATGGCTGTAACGAGTTTGATTAACATGTCATATGTTTATGATTATTTTATGGCAAATGAAATGTATATTTCCTATTTTGTCGTTATAGTCCGTCCAATCCTGATTACTCTTGTTAACTTTTGTATAATTGCTAAACCGTAAGAGATAGACCAAATCTTACTGTATTCCCATATTCCCCTTGTACCTACAAGGAAATAAGCAACAAGATAATTTGTACAAATGTTTATCTCAACTAACACGAAGAAGATATAGGAATAAGAGTTTGTAAGAATGGTTAGTACAAGAGTAGAGAAAGTCATGTGAGTACAATACATCAGATTTTTGTTAAGATTTTCTTTTTGTGTTGGTATTTTTTTCTCTAATTTACTAACTTCTTGTATGAATCCGGATTGAATGTTCAAATTATTTACATTTGAATTAATATTCGATTTACTGATGTGCTGTTAGAGGAAGTATGGCAAGCAAGTAATGCAGCTGCGCGGCGCACCGCGGCGCTGCTGTTCCGACCAATCGATGACGTTGTCCATGACCTTGCTCTGTTGGTCAACGTGATTTCATTTCATAAATAGGCGCATGGTTCCGTGGGCGATTGCATCTTGGCTGCCTTCTTTCCCACATGATTTGTTTGCACATCATCTACAGGCTTTTAAAAACCCTTCGTGGAATCGCTGTTTAGCCCGCCCGCCCGCCTCCCTGGCGTGGCAGTAGCGTATCTGTCTGACATTCAACATGTCCCGGGATCGAAGCTCGGCTAACATAAATTGTCCCATTTATCATTTCATCGTCCGATATAACCTACCAGGTTAAAGATATCTATGACTGAAATTTCATGAAAAAAATAATAGAATACAGAAAATCATGTGAATGTAATATGTAGCATTCTTATATAAATTGTATGTTGGAAGGCGAGTAGGGAAGCATGTGTGAATTTAAACATAAAGGAAGAGCGAGTAGAGAAAATCACGTGAATGTTACGTTGTCTAGTAAAATCACTAAAGTAAAAACATTCTCCATGAAAAAATGGATATTTTAACCCCAGCACTTTCAGGAAATGCTTACATTCTTATGCAGTAATGTTTTGTATATCTCTTACAGTTTGTCAGTTATACAAATGTTATTCAGAATGAAGAGAAGTTTAGAGAATATTCACAAGAAATTCAAGACATATTTACTTGTAATGCACATATCTTAAACACGTGGTATTTTAATGAAAATTGTCAGAGTCATTTTTGATAAAGTCAAAATATTGAAAGAAACGGTTCCATATGAAGGGTAGTCGCATTCTTGGAAGACATATAACTTAAATATTAAAAGTAGTAAGTATTCGTTTTTGAATTATGCTGTTTACACACACACACTGCCTGTGGCGCGGAGGACCCGGGTTCGATCCCCGGTACCAGCATGGGGATTTTATCCCCTCTGGGAGGTCTGGCACGGGGTGCACTCAGCCTCGTTAGGTCCCGGGGGGACCAATTGAGGAGCTACTTGACGGAGAAGTAGCGGCCCCAGGTCGAGAAGACCGCATAACTGGCCGGGAGGGCTCGGGGCGCTGACCACGTCCCACCCTCCAGTGCTGCACCTCACCAATGACGCCTGTAGTGGGCAGAGGTGGGGGACGCAGCGGCTGGGCGGTAGGCCTTGGCCCTTCGTGGGCTGTCGCGCGGGGTTTACATTACACACACACACACACACACACACACACACACACACACACACACACACACGAATCTTTTTCTAAAATCTGATGTGCTGCACTCACATGACTTTCTCTACTCTTGTACTAACCATTCTTACAAACTCTTATTGCTATATCTTCTTCGTGTTAGTTGAGATAAACATTTGTACAAATTACCTTATTGCTAATTTCCTTGTAGGTACAAGGGGAATATTAGAATACAGTAGACTTTGTGGGATAGCCAATCTTTTAAAGCTTTGGGATTCTGTTGTCTTTGTACACTTAACATAAAAAATGAACAACGATGATCCATTTCATGAAAGTTCTAAGTTTTCCGAAACTCACACACATAATAAGGAATATCTCCGAAATGATTAACCATACAACAACATTTATTGAGACATAAGTTGTGTATTTTAGCAAGATCTACATTTTTTGTATAGTATGATTTGGTCTATATCTAACGGTTTACCAGTTATGCAAAAGTCGTCCAGAGTAAATACGACTACAGGAGCTATAGCCAGAAAATTCAAGATATACATTTCATTTGTCATAAAAATCTCTCAAACATATGACATTTTAGCCAAAATCGTTAGAGCGAATTTCAAGGAAATCAAAATTTTCGAAAAATTTTCCATGTAAAGTTTACTTTAGGATGGAGGAATTTTCTTCAAAATCTTTGTGTCGCATCCTTGAAATATATTAAACTTAAATACCATCTGTGGTTTTTAACCGACTTTTCGTTTTTGAGTTATACTGTCCACAGACTGACACACACACACACACACACACACACACACACACACACACACACACACACACACACACACACAAATATCTCCGGTGAAATATCGATATCGAATTTTTGGGTGGAATACAATACTTGCTATACGTAGTACAGGAAGTAAAAACTGCGTTTTGCATTCAAAGAGTGGAGCAGGTGACAAGGACTTCTGAACAGTTACAAGTGAAGTGAGACACGCTGCACTGGTTTGCCAGCACCCAACACCTGCAACACCGAAATAGAGATGGATGGATGGAAGGAAGGAAGCAGTCTTCATTTCTAGATGCAAGCACGAGAACTTGTTCGGGGTTTTACACGGCCAATTAGTTTCTATATTTTCATTAAAGTAAGCCTTGTAGAGAGGCTTAGGGAAGTTTAGGGAAGAGCAATTTTCTTCAAAATCTGGGACCTCAAAACATATACCTCTGGTGAAATCTCGACATCGAAATTTTGGGTGGAAAACAATACTTCCTCTACCTACTATACGTAGTAGAGAAAGTAAAAAAAGTAGAATGAATGCAAACTCTTTCTGAGGCACACGCACACGTTTAGCGTGGCTGAAGGAGCCCAGAGGTTAACCACTACATTGCTAGGCAACGCGCGATAAATATCGGCTGACAACAAAGGTAGACAGAGAAGCTTGGAAGAGAAGGTTCCCGAAACGTGGATTTCCAGAGAACGCGCCGGTACCTAACTCTCGGCTATATATACCAGTCGACACGGATAAAGAGAGTAGTTTTAGGGAGTTTTTTTTAGTGAGTTAGTAAAATTGTCAGAGCGAGATGTGCGACTGCTGTGTGTACGTAACTGTCAACAATTGAGGCACAAAAACAAAGGGACTTTCGTGAACGTTCGCGAGATTTCTGGCTGCGTCATTTGCCGTGCGTGTGCATGCAACTCAAAAAAAGTCCGTGTGACATTGTCCCCAGTATATAAATAGACAGAGAAGAACAGAGGAGTGAGTTTTAAGGTTGAGTTAGGATCATAAGTCGGTCAGAGTGTGAGATAGCTGTGTGTTTGTGTGTGTGTGTGCGTGTGTGCGAGTGTGCGTGTGTGTGTTGTACGAAGATTAAACGAGTGATTGTATTTGCGAATGATTCTAATGTAATTAGGGTACGAGAGACACAGCAAGTGAAGAAACACAGTGAGAGGACTGAGTCAAGGTTATGAGAAGAAAACAGTTGTTGTAATATCATGAAAGACTGTATGCTGTGTTAAGGACGAGAAGAAAGCTGTGTGTTTGTGGTAAAATTTAGAAGACAAGAAGAGATAGAATATTGCGACAGAACAGAATAACTGTGAGTTACAAGGCTACGGATTGTGAATTGTGCTTCAATTTTAGAAGCAATAAAGTGACGTAAAAAGTAAGTGCACTTGTTAATTGTGACAATAAGAATTCGTACTATTCATGAATGAAGGGTATGTCTCTCTGGGGCATGCGCACACGTTTTGTCAACAATGTTTAGAAACAGTTGGTACAAATGAACAGTAACAATGAGATCTTATGCACCTCATCAACCACTTTTAATTTGCCAAGTAAATTTAATCAATGTGGCCATCTTTTCCTCATTAAGTAGAAAAGGTCAGGTTGGTATTAATGCTTGACAAAACAGCAGTAATGAATAGCCTGGTGGTGGGGGAACAGTTGCGCAATGACCTTGACGTCATAACTGTGCAGCAGCGGTTTTACGTCATAGCTAGCGGTGACGTCATCTCTAGGAGGGGTGTATCGGTGACGTCACTGTGCGAGCGGGGCGCGCGGCCTTGACCTCGGCAACAGCAGGCAGATGTGTAACAGTCACACGCTTTTCTCTAGGATGTATTGTATTCCATTAAAAAACTACATATCGTGTTCCACCGGAAATGCGTGTTTTGAGGTCCACTGAACCCGAGCAGCTGTCTGCCCACCAGAAGAAGGTCAGAGGGGTCTGAGGTACGAGAGGTTTGTTTACTAGAAATGTGTGTATATGACAGTGTTGCCAACTCTGTCACTAGATGTGTGGCCTTTTCAAGTCATAGCTACAGGATTTCAAAGATAAGGACTAGCAACTTTTCTGATAACTTGAATACTGCATGGAAACAGGGATTTATATCGAAGTGAATCCTTGCATTTGATCCTCTTAGAAGAGGGATCGGATCGAAATAATGTTGCATGGAAACACCTGCCGTATTCAAATCGATTTGAATCCGCCAAAGATGCTAACTTCTACGAGTATTATTCTCGTAACGCGCTACACGCTCGTCATTTGGTTGTCCTAGTGAAATGGTGTAATAAAACACAACAAACTCACTTTCATTGTTTCTATAATCTCACAATATATTCTCAAAACGTTCACTTACCTCAAAACACACTTAATACACAGAAACCATGGGTTTTAGAGATTCATCAACGTAAAGGCTTTAATTATTATTTGTCCTTGAGCTTCGCGTATACAAATCAATATCATTCCGGTTTGAATTCAACATTTAAACTCGGATCGTATTGAGAATGGGAAGGGACTCAAACTGGTTTCAAATCCCAATGGAAACGCAGTGAAATTTCATTCTCTTTTCATAGTACCCCGAGAAACAAGTGAATACAGGCACCACTTAAAATAACAAAGTGCAGCAAGATCAAAATCAATTATAAAGAATATATCGGAAATGGCTTATGTCACAGAAACGTATATTTTAAACAAATTGCGTGTTTTTAACACATTTATATTTTAAGTGTTACTTATGCCTGACGTTATACGAAATTATATAGCATTCCTGACGAATAAGGATAACTTCAGATGCTCTTCCCAGAAAATTCAAGAAATACATCTCATTTGACATTAAAATATCTTAACTGTATGGTGTTTTAATCAATCATTAGAGCTGTTTTAACAGAATAACAAATAATGAGTGTTTTTGCATAGGATGCACATATACATGGTGCTTTTGTAGGTTCAAGAAGCCTCGAAACGTGCATCTTGAGCTTTCGCGTAAAATACAATTTTCCGTAGGTACAAGTACTTACATGATAATTGTAGTAATTATTGAAACATTGAGCAACAAAGAACGTGTTTTGTTATGTCCCAGTTTTAACAAAATTGGCTTTAAGAGGCATTTATTTCTTGATATAAATTCCTCCTTTGCATTCTAAACTTTACCTTATAAGGGAATATCAGGGAATATCAATAACAATGGATTATTCCTAATGCGCCTTCTCCTCGACCATAGCGCTTAACCGTCACTTTTGGGAATTAATTGCGCGATACTTGGTATGGCTTCGCTGGCTCAGTAAGAGTATGAGGATCTTGGAAATATTCGCTTCCGTATTCAATCTGTCTGGTACATAGGTTCCTGTGTTCCCTGACAGACGTCTGACTCTAGATACTGTCTTGTAAGTCCTACATAAGGGGAGGGTAATCACTTCCTCACTCTCATACTTGCAGGTGTTCACTCTGTCTGGTACATAGGTTCCTGTGTTCCCTGACAGACGTCTGACTCTAGATACTGTCTTGTAAGTCCTACATAAGGGGAGGGTAATCACTTCCTCACTCTCATACTTGCAGGTGTTCACTCTGTCTGGTACATAGGTTCCTGTGTTCCCTGACAGACGTCTGACTCTAGATACTGTCTTGTAAGTCCTACATAAGGGGAGGGTAATCACTTCCTCACTCTCATACTTGCAGGTGTTCACTCTGTCTGGTACATAGGTTCCTGTGTTCCCTGACAGACGTCTGACTCTAGACACTGTCTTGTAAGTCCTACATAAGGGGAGGGTAATCACTTCCTCACTCTCATACTTGCAGGTGTTCACTCTGTCTGGTACATAGGTTCCTGTGTTCCCTGACAGACGTCTGACTCTAGATACTGTCTTGTAAGTCCTACATAAGGGGAGGGTAATCACTTCCTCACTCTCATACTTGCAGGTGTTCACTCTGTCTGGTACATAGGTTCCTGTGTTCCCTGACAGACGTCTGACTCTAGATACTGTCTTGTAAGTCCTACATAAGGGGAGGGTAATCACTTCCTCACTCTCATACTTGCAGGTGTTCACTCTGTCTGGTACATAGGTTCCTGTGTTCCCTGACAGACGTCTGACTCTAGATACTGTCTTGTAAGTCCTACATAAGCGGAGGGTAATCACTTCCTCACTCTCATACTTGCAGGTGTTCACTCTGTCTGTTACATAGGTTCCTGTGTTCCCTGACAGACGTCTGGCTCTAGATACTGTCTTGTAAGTCCTACATAAGGGGAGGGTAATCACTTCCTCACTCTCATACTTGCAGGTGTTCACTCTGTCTGGTACATAGGTTCCTGTGTTCCCTGACAGACGTCTGACTCTAGATACTGTCTTGTAAGTCCTACATAAGGGGAGGGTAATCACTTCCTCACTCTCATACTTGCAGGTGTTCACTCTGGTACATAGGTTCCTGTGTTCCCTGACAGACGTCTGACTCTAGATACTGTCTTGTAAGTCCTACATAAGGGGAGGGTAATCACTTCCTCACTCTCATACTTGCAGGTGTTCACTCTGTCTGGTACATAGGTTCCTGTGTTCCCTGACCGACGTCTGACTCTAGACACTGGCTTGTAAGTCCTACATAAGGGGAGGGTAATCACTTCCTCACTCTCATACTTGCAGGTGTTGACTCTGTCTGGTACATAGGTTCCTGTGTTCCCTGACAGACGTCTGACTCTAGACACTGTCTTGTAAGTCCTACATAAGGGGAGGGTAATCACTTCTTCACTCTCATACTTGCAGGTGTTCACTCTGTCTGATACATAGGTTCCTGTGTTCCCTGACAGACGCCTGACTCTAGACACTGTCTTGTAAGTCCTACATAAGGGGAGGGTAATCACTTCCTGACTCTCATACTTGCAGGTGTTCACTCTGTCTGGTACATAGGTTCCTGTGTTCCCTGACAGACGTCTGACTCTAGACACTGTCTTGTAAGTCCTACATAAGGGGAGGGGAATCACTTCCTCACTCTCATACTTGCAGATGTTCACTCTGTCTGGTACATAGGTTCCTGTGTTCCCTGACAGGCGTCTGACTCTAGACACTGTCTTGTGAGTCCTACATAAGGGGAGGGTAATCACTTCCTCAGTCTCATACTCGCAGGTGTTCACTCTGTCTGGTACATAGGTTCCTGTGTTCCCTGACAGACGTCTGACTCTAGACACTGTCTTGTAAGTCCCACATAAGGGGAGGGTAATCACTTCCTCACTCTCATACTTGCAGGTGTTCACTCTGTCTGGTACATAGGTTTCTGTGTTCCCTGACAGGCGTCTGACTCTAGACACTGTCTTGTAAGTCCCACATAAGGGGAGGGTAATCACTTCCTCACTCTCATACTTGCAGGTGTTCACTCTGTCTGGTACATAGGTTCCTGTGTTCCCTGACAGACGTCTGACTCTAGACACTGACTTGTAAGTCCTATATAAGGGGAGGGTAATCACTTCCTCACTCTCATACTTGCAGGTGTTCACACTGTCTGGTACATAGGTTCCTGTGTTCCCTGACAGACGTCTGACTCTAGACACTGGCTTGTAAGTCCTACATAAGGGGAGGGGAATCACTTCCTCACTCTCATACCTGCAGGTGTTCACGCTGTCTGGTACATAGGTTCCTGTGTTCCCTGACAGACGTCTGACTCTAGACACTGTCTTGTAAGTCCTAAATAAGGGGAGGGTAATCACTTCCTCACTCTCATACTTGCAGGTGTTCACTCTGTCTGGTACATAGGTTCCTGTGTTCCCTGACAGACGTCTGACTCTAGACACTGTCTTGTAAGTCCCACATAAGGGGAGGGGAATCACTTCCTCACTCTCATACTTGCAGGTGTTCACTCTGTCTGGTACATAGGTTCCTGTGTTTCCTGACAGACGTCTGACTCTAGACACTGACTTGTAAGTCCTACATAAGGGGAGGGTAATTACTTCCTCATTCTCATACTTGCAGGTGTTCACTCTGTCTGGTACATAGGTTCCTGTGTTCCCTGACAGACGTCTGACTGTAGACACTGTCTTGTAAGTCCTACATAAGGGGAGGGTAATCACTTCCTCACTCTCATACTTACAGGTGTTCACTCTGTCTGGTACATAGGTTCCTGTGTTCCCTGACAGACGTCTGACTCTAGACACTGACTTGTAAGTCCTACATAAGGGGAGGGTAATCACTTCCTCACTCTCATACTTGCAGGTGTTCACTCTGTCTGGTACATAGGTTCCTGTGTTCCCTGACGGACGACTAACTCTAGACACTGACTTGTAAGTCCTACATAAGGGGAGGGTAATCACTTCCTCACTCTGATACTTGCAGGTGTTCACTCTGTCTGGTACATAAGTTCCTGTGTTCCCTGACAGAAGTCTGACTCTACACTGTCTTGTAAGTCCTACATAAGGGGAGGGTAATCACTTCCTCACTCTCATACTTGCAGGGGTTCACTCTGTCTGGTACATAGGTTCCTGTGTTCCCTGACGGACGTCTGACTCTAGACACTGATTTGTAGGTCCTACATAAGGGGAGGGTAATCACTTCCTCACTCTCATACTTGCAGGTGTTCACTCTGTCTGGTACATAGGTTCCTTTCTTCCCTGACAGACGTCTGACTCTAGACATTGTCTTGTAAGTCCTACATAAGGGGAGGGTAATCACTTCCTCACTCTCATACTTGCAGGTGTTCACTCTGACTGGTACATAGGTTCCTGTGTTCCCTAACAGACGTCTGACTCTAGACACTGTCTTGTAAGTCCTACATAAGGGGAGGGTAATCACTTCCTCACTGTCATACTTGCAGGTGTTCACTCTGACTGGTACATAGGTTCCTGTGTTCCCTGACAGACGTCTGACTCTAGGCACTGTCTTGTAAGTCCTACATAACGGGAGGGTAATCACTTCCTCACTCTCATACTTGCAGGTGTTCACTCTGACTGGTACATAGGTTCCTGTGCTTCCTGACAGACGTCTGACTCTAGACACTGACTTGTAAGTCCTACATAAGGGGAGGGTAATCACTTCCTCACTCTCATACTTGCAGGTGTTCACTCTGTCTGGTACATAGGTTCCTGTGTTCCCTGACGGACGACTGACTCTAGACACTGACTTGTAAGTCCTACATAAGGGGAGGGTAATCACTTCCTCACTCTCATACTTGCAGGTGTTCACTCTGTCTGGTACATAGGTTCCTGTGTTCCCTGACAGAAGTCTGACTCCACACTGTCTTGTAAGTCCTACATAAGGGGAGGGTAATCACTTCCTCACTCTCATACTTGCAGGTGTTCACTCTGTCTGGTACACAGGTTCCTGTGTTCCCTGACCGACGTCTGACTCTAGACACTGTCTTGTAAGTGCTATATAAGGGGAGGGTAATCACTTCCTCACTCTCATACTTGCAGGTGTTCACTCTGTCTGGTACATAGGTTCCTGTGTTCCCTGACAGACGTCTGACTCTAGACAGTGTCTTGTAAGTGCTACATAAGGGGAGGGTAATCACTTCCTCATTCTCATACTTGCAGGTGTTCACTGTCTGGTACATAGGTTCCTGTGTTCCCTGACAGACGTCTGACTGTAGACACTGTCTTGTAAGTCCTACATAAGGGGAGGGTAATCACTTCCTCACTCTCATACTTACAGGTGTTCACTCTGTCTGGTACATAGGTTCCTGTGTTCCCTGACAGACGTCTGACTCTAGACACTGACTTGTAAGTCCTACATAAGGGGAGGGTAATCACTTCCTCACTCTCATACTTGCAGGTGTTCACTCTGTCTGGTACATAGGTTCCTGTGTTCCCTGACGGACGACTAACTCTAGACACTGACTTGTAAGTCCTACATAAGGGGAGGGTAATCACTTCCTCACTCTGATACTTGCAGGTGTTCACTCTGTCTGGTACATAGGTTCCTGTGTTCCCTGACAGAAGTCTGACTCTACACTGTCTTGTAACTCCTACATAAGGGTCGGGTAATCACTTCCTCACTCTCATACTTGCAGGTGTTCACTCTGTCTGGTACATAGGTTCCTGTGTTCCCTGACGGACGTCTGACTCTAGACACTGATTTGTAGGTCCTACATAAGGGGAGGGTAATCACTTCCTCACTCTCATACTTGCAGGTGTTCACTTTGTCTGCTACATAGGTTCCTTTCTTCCCTGACAGACGTCTGACTCTAGACATTGTCTTGTAAGTCCTACATAAGGGGAGGGTAATCACTTCCTCACTCTCATACTTGCAGGTGTTCACTCTGACTGGTACATAGGTTCCTGTGTTCCCTGACAGACGTCTGACTCTAGACACTGTCTTGTAAGTCCTACATAAGGGGAGGGTAATCACTTCCTCACTGTCATACTTGCAGGTGTTCACTCTGACTGGTACATAGGTTCCTGTGTTCCCTGACAGACGTCTGACTCTAGGCACTGTCTTGTAAGTCCTACATAACGGGAGGGTAATCACTTCCTCACTCTCATACTTGCAGGTGTTCACTCTGACTGGTACATAGGTTCCTGTGCTTCCTGACAGACGTCTGACTCTAGACACTGACTTGTAAGTCCTACATAAGGGGAGGGTAATCACTTCCTCACTCTCATACTTGCAGGTGTTCACTCTGTCTGGTACATAGGTTCCTGTGTTCCCTGACGGACGACTGACTCTAGACACTGACTTGTAAGTCCTACATAAGGGGAGGGTAATCACTTCCTCACTCTCATACTTGCAGGTGTTCACTCTGTCTGGTACATAGGTTCCTGTGTTCCCTGACAGAAGTCTGACTCCACACTGTCTTGTAAGTGCTACATAAGGGGAGGGTAATCACTTCCTCACTCTCATACTTGCAGGTGTTCACTCTGTCTGGTACATAGGTTCCTGTGTTCCCTGACAGACGTCTGACTCTAGACACTGTCTTGTAAGTGCTACATAAGGGGAGGGTAATCACTTCCTCACTCTCATACTTGCAGGTGTTCACTCTGTCTGGTACATATGTTCCTGTGTTCCCTGACAGGCGTCGACTCTAGACACTGTCTTGTAAGTCCTACATAAGGGGAGGGTAATCACTTCCTCACTCTCATACTTGCAGGTGTTCACTCTGACTGGTACATAGGATCCTGTGTTCCCTGACAGGCGTCTGACTCTACACTGACTTGTAAGTCCTACATAAGGGAAGGGTAATCACTTCCTCACTCTCATACTTGCAGGTGTTCACTCTGTCTGGTACATAGGTTCCTGTGTTCCCTGACAGGCGTCGACTCTAGACACTGTCTTGTAAGTCCTACATAAGGGGAGGGTAATCACTTCCTCACTCTCATACTTGCAGGTGTTCACTGTCTGGTACATAGGTTCCTGTGTTCCCTGACAGGCGTCTGACTCTACACTGACTTGTAAGTCCTACATAGGGGGAGGGTAATCACTTCCTCACTCTCATACTTGCAGGTGTTCACTCTGTCTGGTACATAGGTTTCTGTGTTCCCTGACAGAAGTCAGACTCTAGACACTGTCTTGTAAGTCCTACATAAGGGGAGGGTAATCACTTCCTCACTCTCATACTTGCAGGTGTTCACTCTGACTGGTACATAGGTTCCTGTGTTCCCTGACAGACGTCTGACTCTAGACACTGTCTTGTAAGTGCTACATAAGGGGAGGGTAATCACTTCCTCACTCTCATACTTGCAGGTGTTCACTCTGTCTGGTACATAGGTTCCTGTGTTCCCTGACAGGCGTCGACTCTAGACACTGTCTTGTAAGTCCTACATAAGGGGAGGGTAATCACTTCCTCACTCTCATACTTGCAGGTGTTCACTGTCTGGTACATAGGTTCCTGTGTTCCCTGACAGGCGTCTGACTCTACACTGACTTGTAAGTCCTACATAAGGGAAGGGTAATCACTTCCTCACTCTCATACTTGCAGGTGGTCACTCTGTCTGGTACATAGGTTTCTGTGTTCCCTGACAGAAGTCTGACTCTAGACACTGTCTTGTAAGTCCTACATAAGGGGAGGGTAATCACTTCCTCACTCTCATACTTGCAGGTGTTCACTCTGACTGGTACATAGGTTCCTGTGTTCCCTGACAGACGTCTGACTCTAGACACTGTCTTGTAAGTGCTACATAAGGGGAGGGTAATCACTTCCTCACTCTCATACTTGCAGGTGTTCACTCTGTCTGGTACATAGGTTCCTGTGTTCCCTGACAGGCGTCGACTCTAGACACTGTCTTGTAAGTCCTACATAAGGGGAGGGTAATCACTTCCTCACTCTCATAATTGCAGGTGTTCACTGTCTGGTACATAGGTTCCTGTGTTCCCTGACAGGCGTCTGACTCTACACTGCCTTGTAAGTCCTACATAAGGGAAGGGTAATCACTTCCTCACTCTCATACTTGCAGGTGTTCACTCTGTCTGGTACATAGGTTCCTGTGTTCCCTGACAGGCGTCGACTCTAGACACTGTCTTGTAAGTCCTACATAAGGGGAGGGTAATCACTTCCTCACTCTCATACTTGCAGGTGTTCACTGTTTGGTACATAGGTTCCTGTGTTCCCTGACAGGCGTCTGACTCTAGACACTGTCTTGTAAGTCCTACATAAGGGGAGGGTAATCACTTCCTCACTCTCATACTTGCAGGTGTTCACTCTGTCTAGTACATAGGTTCCTGTGTTCCCTGACAGACGTCTGACTCTAGACATTGTCTTGTAAGTGCTACATAAGGGGAGGGTAATCACTTCCTCACTCTCATACCTGCAGGTGTTCACTCTGTCTGGTACATAGGTTCCTGTGTTCCCTGACAGGCGTCGACTCTAGACACTGTCTTGTAAGTCCTACATAAGGGGAGGGTAATCACTTCCTCACTCTCATACTTGCAGGTGTTCATTGTCTGGTACATAGGTTCCTGTGTTCCCTGACAGGCGTCTGACTCTACACTGACTTGTAAGTCCTACATAAGGGAAGGGTAATCACTTCCTCACTCTCATACTTGCAGGTGTTCACTCTGTCTGGTACATAGGTTCCTGTGTTCCCTGACAGGCGTCGACTCTAGACACTGTCTTGTAAGTCCTACATAAGGGGAGGGTAATCACTTCCTCACTCTCATACCTGCAGGTGTTCACTGTTTGGTACATAGGTTCCTGTGTTCCCTGACAGGCGTCGGACTCTACACTGACTTGTAAGTCCTACATAAGGGGAGGGTAATCACTTCCTCACTCTCATACTTGCAGGTGTTCACTCTGTCTAGTACATAGGTTCCTGTGTTCCCTGACAGAAGTCTGACTCTAGACATTGTCTTGTAAGTCCTACATAAGGGGAGGGTAATCACTTCCTCACTCTCATACTTGCAGGTGTTCACTCTGACTGGTACATAGGTTCCTGTGTTCCCTGACAGACGTCTGACTCTAGACACTGTCTTGTAAGTCCTACATAAGGGGAGGGTAATCACTTCCTCACTCTCATACTTGCAGGTGTTCACTCTGACTGGTACATAGGTTCCTGTGTTCCCTGACAGACGTCTGACTCTAGGCACTGTCTTGTAAGTCCTACATAAGGGGAGGGTAATCACTTCCTCACTCTCATACTTGCAGGTGTTCACTCTGACTGGTACATAGGTTCCTGTGCTTCCTGACAGACGTCTGACTCTAGACACTGACTTGTAAGTCCTACATAAGGGGAGGGTAATCACTTCCTCACTCTCATACTTGCAGGTGTTCACTCTGTCTGGTACATAGGTTCCTGTGTTCCCTGACGGACGACTGACTCTAGACACTGACTTGTAAGTCCTACATAAGGGGAGGGTAATCACTTCCTCACTCTCATACTTGCAGGTGTTCACTCTGTCTGGTACATAGGTTCCTGTGTTCCCTGACAGAAGTCTGACTCTACACTGTCTTGTAAGTCCTACATAAGGGGAGGGTAATCACTTCCTCACTCTCATACTTGCAGGTGTTCACTCTGTCTGGTACATAGGTTCCTGTGTTCCCTGACAGACGTCTGACTCTAGACACTGTCTTGTAAGTGCTACATAAGGGGAGGGTAATCACTTCCTCACTCTCATACTTGCAGGTGTTCACTCTGTCTGGTACATAGGTTCCTGTGTTCCCTGACAGACGTCTGACTCTAGACACTGTCTTGTAAGTGCTACATAAGGGGAGGGTAATCACTTCCTCACTCTCATACTTGCAGGTGTTCACTCTGTCTGGTACATAGGTTCCTGTGTTCCCTGACAGGCGTCGACTCTAGACACTGTCTTGTAAGTCCTACATAAGGGGAGGGTAATCACTTCCTCACTCTCATACTTGCAGGTGTTCACTGTCTGGTACATAGGTTCCTGTGTTCCCTGACAGGCGTCTGACTCTACACTGACTTGTAAGTTCTACATAAGGGAAGGGTAATCACTTCCTCACTCTCATACTTGCAGGTGTTCACTCTGGCTGGTACATAGGTTCCTGTGTTCCCTGACAGGCGTCGACTCTAGACACTGTCTTGTAAGTCCTACATAAGGGGAGGGTAATCACTTCCTCACTCTCATACTTGCAGGTGTTCACTGTCTGGTACATAGGTTCCTGTGTTCCCTGACAGGCGTCTGACTCTACACTGACTTTTAAGTCCTACATAAGGGGAGGGTAATCACTTCCTCACTCTCATACTTGCAGGTGTTCACTCTGTCTGGTACATAGGTTTCTGTGTTCCCTGACAGAAGTCTGACTCTAGACACTGTCTTGTAAGTCCTACATAAGTGGAGGGTAATCACTTCCTCACTCTCATACTTGCAGGTGTTTACTCTGACTGGTACATAGGTTCCTGTGTTCCCTGACAGACGTCTGACTCTAGACACTGTCTTGTAAGTGCTACATAAGGGGAGGGTAATCACTTCCTCACTCTCATACTTGCAGGTGTTCACTCTGTCTGGTACATAGGTTCCTGTGTTCCCTGACAGGCGTCGACTCTAGACACTGTCTTGTATAAGGGGAGGTTAATCACTTCCTCACTCTCATACTTGCAGGTGTTCACTGTCTGGTACATAGGTTCCTGTGTTCCCTGACAGGCGTCTGACTCTACACTGACTTGTAAGTCCTACATAAGGGAAGGGTAATCACTTCCTCACTCTCATACTTGCAGGTGTTCACTCTGTCTGGTACATAGGTTCCTGTGTTCCCTGACAGGCGTCGACTCTAGACACTGTCTTTTAAGTCCTATATAAGGGGAGGGTAATCACTTCCTCACTCTCATACTTGCAGGTGTTCACTGTTTGGTACATAGGTTCCTGTGTTCCCTGACAGGCGTCTGACTCTACACTGACTTGTAAGTCCTACATAAGGGGAGGGTAATCACTTCCTCACTCTCATACTTGCAGGTGTTCACTCTGTCTAGTACATAGGTTCCTGTGTTCCCTGACAGAAGTCTGACTCTAGACACTGTCTTGTAAGTCCTACATAAGGGGAGGGTAATCACTTCCTCACTCTCATACTTGCAGGTGTTCACTCTGTCTGGTACATAGGTTCCTGTGTTCCCTGACAAACGTCTGACTCTAGACACTGTCTTGTAAGCCCTACATAAGGGGAGGGTAATCACTTCCTCACTCTCATACTTGCAGGTGTTCACTCTGTCTGGTACATAGGTTCCTGTGTTCCCTGACAGACGTCTGACTCTAGACACTGTCTTGTAAGTGCTACATAAGGGGAGGGTAATTACTTCCTCACTCTCATACTTGCAGGTGTTCACTCTGTCTGGTACATAGGTTCCTGTGTTCCCTGACAGACGTCTGACTCTAGACACTGACTTGTAAGTCCTACATAAGGGGCGGGTAATCACTTCCTCACTCTCATACTTGCAGGTGTTCACTCTGTCTGGTACATAGGTTCCTGTGTTCCCTGACAGACGTGTGACTAGACATTGTCTTGTAAGTCCTACATAAGGGGAGGGTAATCACTTCCTCACTCTCATACTTGCAGGTGTTCACTATGTCTGGTACATAGGTTCCTGTGTTCCCTGACAGACGTGTGACTCTAGACACTGTCTTGTAAGTCCTACATAAGGGGGGGGGGGTCGAAAGTTGTAACCATTTCATAAACATTACAGGGTGTGCAACCCGTGAAGTTGTAATCCGTTTGTAGAAATGTTCCTCTTTATTAGGATGAAGTGCAGAGAGGAATGCGTGTTTGTGGGTATGGGTGTAGCAAGAGACCGTGGGTTGAGGCCCGTCTTGTGACCACAAAGCGGTCTGCAGCACACATGTGTGGAGCGCGTGGGATACAAGAGAAGTGCCGAGGTCTTGTGGGAGTACAATGGAGACCTTGTGAACAGATGGCTGGAATGTCTGTCTCTTCTGGACACCCCTCAACACTTACTCTCCTATCTGCTTCATTAATTCACATATCGCCTAATTCTTCAGTTTTTGTAGGTGCAACGGGAAAAGCGAGTGGAAAAACCCGTGTGAATGTAATACGTTGCATTCCTATGTCGATAATATAGAAATACCTCTGAGTGTGTTACCTAAAAGAAGAGTGGGTAGAGAAAACCCTGTGAACGTAATAGGTTGCATGTCTATTTCAAACATATAGAAAATTATATGAATTTTGTGTAGAAGAGGAACTATAGCAAAGAAACGGTGTTGTGTTTCGTAAAAGAAGAGTGGGTAGAGAAAACCGTGTGAATGGTTTTATTTATTTGCGAGTATTTAATGTTTTATTCCTTAGAGTATCGTGATAGTTTTAATGAAATATTTGCCACTCGCGGTGTTGCACTCTCGTCATATGAAACAGCCTACAATTGCGCACCTTCACCTCGTGAAGGTCACTTATGGTGAACCCTATGGTGCCTGGAGCTGAAATTAAAACATGCACAGTCAATTTGACGGGCGATCCTGACCTTTCACTTCCCGAACATCAATAAGTAACTCCTGCCCTGGGCTTCCTACCTTTCATATTTTACACACGTCACCATTTTGTATATAAAATCTTATTTTTCTACCGACCTCCCCGTAGCACCTGCCGCTGGCGCAATGGACCCTCTTTCGATTCCCGGTACCGGCGTCTGGTCCGGGGATATCTCATTGCTAATTTTCATGTAGGTACAACGGGAATGTAAGAATGCAGTAGGCTTTAAGCGACAGTGAAATGTTTTAAGAGCTGGTTGTTATGTGATGCCTTTGGAATTCCGTTCTCTTTGCAAGGCCAGGAGATAAAAAAGGCGAATAACACATTCCTATTTGAGAAAAGTATAAGCATTGGCAAATTCAAACAAATGAGAAAGAATATCTCGGAAATGCTTCACTGTAAACCAACACAAATTATATTTTTTAACAAGATTTACATTTGTTATTTAATAAGATTTGTCTGTCTCTTACTCTTTAACATTTATACAAAAATCATTCAGAATGAATAGCTCTTCTGAGGACATTTCCAAGTTATATTCTCAATAGGATCCGCATTTCCATGTGGAATTCAATCCGGAATGGGATCGATTTCGATACGCAAAGCTCGTGCATAAATAATGGTCACTTGGTTTATGTTGGTGAACCTGTAAACAATGTTTTCTGTGTATTTTAAATATGTTTTGAGGTTAGGACAGGCCTGGGGACGTCGTGTGTTCGCGTGAGAAAAAACAGGTTTCTACCGTCCCATACGTGCGTGCAATAAAGGCACATGAACCATTCAGTGGCGTACACGTGTTGCTTAATTGTAATTTATTACAAACACAAAATTAAACACTATACAATATTTACATATATGTTGTAGTGTTATATTTTCATATTTTACAATACTATTTAGACTTGCAAGACTTTTAAGTAAATTAATATGCAATAAACTAAAACACTTCGTAAATCACGTAAACCTGGAGCGCTACTTACTGAGTCACTGTTGAAACGTGCAATCTTTTGTGCTTCATTATTTCGTCATATTCTGGCTGCAAATTTGAACATTGCAATCGCAATATGTGCACTAAATTTTCATCACTTAAACTACTGCGTGAAGCAGTTTTGACATTGTTCAGCTTACTCAAAAACTGCTCACAACAATATGTTGTACCAAACATAGCTACAATGCGACTGCCAAAGAGACATAAATTTGGAAACTTCACTTTGGGTAGTGTACGAAACAACAGTCCTAAAGTCCGCAGAGGTGTGTTGTTCTGGAGGTCGATTAATTCCATCTGCAAAGAGTGTGGTGCATCTTTAACATCGAATGCAAATGGGTTGTTAAACAACCTCCATTCTGTGTCCATGGTCTTCAGATCATTAAATCAGACTTTAAATTCTTCCAGTAAATCTTCCAGAATTGTCTTGTATTTATTTAGTACTTCAGAAGATCCTTTAATAAATACGCATTTCAAATTTGGAAAATGATACAAATCTGTGTGCTGTATTTGATACATCCAGAGTCGCAATTTGTCCATGAAAGCCTTTAGTTCATCAATCATCGTAATGATTAAATTGTCTTTTCCTTGTAGGGTGGTGTTCAATGTATTTAAGTGTAACGTTAGACCACTCAAAAATGCTAAATCACAAATCCAGTCTTTGGTGCTAAGTTCTCCAAAGTCTATTTTCTGATCTTTTAAAAAAATGTCTATTTCGCTTCGTAACGCGAAAACTCTCTGAAGCACGTTGCCCCTACTTAGGCATCTAATTTGAGAATGATACGGCAGATCTAAAAACTCAGAATTCATATCTTTTAAAAATTCTTGAAACTGTCTATGACGAAGTGAATTCGACCTAATGGTATTCACAATTCGCACAACAACTGACATCACTGTATCCAACGTTACTGATTTCGCGCACAATGCCTCGCGATGAACATGTAGTACACCGTCTGGGTTTATTCCTTTTGCTGCAAGAACACCTCGAAGTCTTCCTATAAATCCCGACGTATGGCCCATCATGGATGGCGCTCCATCAGTTGCAACACAAACTAGTTTTTCCAATGGAAGATTAAAGTGTTCCATTGTCTTTAGCACAGCGTTAAGCACATTCTCACCTGTGGTCCGATCCTTTAACGATGCAAGATCTAGAAATTCTTCACTGATATTGAAATTTTCATAAACTCCTCTTAATAAAACAGCTAACTGAGCCGTCTCTTTCCTGTCACTACACTCGTCTAGTAGTACACCAACTGTCCGATTTTCGTTTTCAGCTGTTTCTGCAAATTGCAAGCAATTTCTGCAATTCGCTCGGTGACTGTTCGACGAGATAAACTAAGAGATTTAAAGGAATTCACTAAATCAGGGCAAATTTCTTCAGCAGCAGTTAACAAGCACTCCTTTATAAAGTTTCCTTCAGAGAGGGGTTTAGAGGATTTGGCAATTTCGTTTGCAATTTTAAAACTGGCACGAACTATGTTTTGCCGGTCAACTATCGTCTTGCTAGTACTGTCACTTTTGGCTTGTAAATTTTCCTTAAGACGATCCAGCATTTTTTCACGAGCCACACCTATCAGCTTCTCTTCACCATATTCTTGCGCATGCGCATTTGTGAAATGCCTCCTAATGTTATAATGTGAAAGATATGATACTGTTGCACCACAAACCAAACAATGTGATTTTCCACCTTCGAAGACGGCGAAATACTTTTCTTCCCATTCGGGATTAAATGTTGGCGTAACACGTCCTACACTCATTGTGAAAGGTACGTCACTGAACTGGTGTGTGTTTGCATCGTCCTCACACAACACACACGCTCAAGGTCGTGAGCGCAGTTCCGCTCAATGTGTACCACTTCCCCAGGCCTGGGTTAGGAAATGCTTTTTAAAAGTTGTTGTGAGATTATAGAAACAACAAAAGTGACTTTGTTTTGTTTTATTACATCACTTCCACTAAGAGAACAAAATGACGAGCGTGTAGCGTGCTCGTAGCACGTATAGTACAAGTTACCATCTTTGGTGGATTGAAATCGATTTGAATACGATCATGGTCGTCGTAAAGGGGGGAGGGATGGACAAAGGGGAGTCGTACCCCTGGAAATTAATGAATTTAATGTGTAGTTAATTACTCACCCTTAGGGCATTATCTTAATTTTGAAGCAAAGAACACTTTTTTAGCAGAATTAATACGGCTATCCGCAACAAATAATATAACTTTTGACAACAGAATAATAAATTAATGTTGTTTGATTGCAATCTTCCACACTGCCCCCGTTAAACGGTCTGCCGACGCCCATGACTACGGGAGATCGGATCCAAGGATTCAGTTCGATCTGAATCTGCGTTTCCATGCAATCAAATGGACTACAATTGCCTATGTGAAACAGCATCAGGAGACATGATGACGTCACGCTCTGCATGTAAACACAGCACGTGCATCCTGGAAAGCAAGTAAGCGACCGAAATAGCCAGCAGACTCCTTATGAGGAAAACACGCCCATTCTTCCCACGCCTTGCCTGCAAATTGTTTCCCATTGCCGGCATCCTACGTCACTCCTGACGTCACACTGCAGATGGCAGGCAAGTAGCTCTTGTTGCCACTCCATCCCGACAGATGGCGGGCAGCGCCTAATTCACGGTGCTTACGTGCACAGTCCTACTTCTAAATGTTTCAAACCCCAGCGCTATCAATTTATAAACACTAAAAACCATAATTATCTCAGGGAATATCAAAATCCTTGATAAAGAAAATTAATCTAACCGAATTTTCTTAATAATTGATTTGTTCCATTGTTGTTCTCCACACGCTTTGGCATTTCGGTAACCAATCACAAGATAAATAATAGAAGTGTTGAATTATTGCAAGGAATCGTGCCGGATGATTGACGTAAAGCAATTTTCCTTTCAGTAGCTCGTCGTGGCTATTCACGACAGGCTTCATTAAACATGGAACAGTGTTGTGATCAATTACTCATGTAGATGTGCTGCAGGAACCGCCTCCGTAACTAATAATACTGGCATTACCAAGAAGTCCATACATTTGATGCTTGGCCAACAGATGGCAGAGGCGCTGCATCAGTGCTCGCGGAAAGTGAGACTAGAAAATGTGAAAACTTATCCACCACTTAATTAATTAGCATAAAACACACACAAGAGATTCTTTTTTTAAAAATCTGATGTGCTGCACTCACATGACTTTCTCTACTCTTGTACTGACTATTCTTATAAACTCTTATTCCTCTACTTTCTCCATATTAGTAGAGATAAACATTTGTACAAAATTATCTTTATTACTTAATTTCTTGTAGGTACAAGGGGAATATGGGAGTACAGTAGACTTTGAGCAATAGTCAAATGCTTTATACAGTTATCTTTTCACGGCTAAGAGATAAAAGAACGAACAGGTAACTGCCACTTGAGAACGGTCCATAAGTACTGCAAAGTTCTAGCAAATAACAAGGAATATCTCCGGCATTGTTCACTTCGCAAAGATCATTTAACATGAATGTATTTTAGCGACATCTACATTTTCGTACAGTAAGATTTTGTCTATCTCTTACAGTTTAGCAGTTATCCAAAAGTCATCAAGAGTAAACAGAAATACATGGGCTATAGCCACAGAATTCAAAACATACATTACATTTGTCATAAAAATATCTAAAACATATGACATTTTAATCAAAAGTCCTTGAGTCATTTTTGAGAAAAACATTTTCGAAAAAATTTTCATGTAACGGGTAGTTTAGGGTGGAGTAATTTCCTTCAAAATCTCGTTTCACATTCTTGAAAGATATTACACTTATATACAAACTTTGGTTTGTAACCGACTTTTCGTTTTTGAGTTGTTGTTTACCGACACACAACACACACACACACACACACACACACACACACACACACACACACACACACACACACACACACGGATCTTTTTCTGAAAATGGTCTTTATTGTATTTAGGGGGCCTCAAAACATATTTCCGGTGAAATCTTCACATTGAATTTTTGGGTGCAATACAATACTTCCTCTACTTCCTATACGTGGCAGAGAAAGTAAGAAGTACTTATAAGTGCTTAACTGAGAAACAGGCAGATGCGCGCGCGCGCAGGTGTTTGCGTATGTGTGTATGTATGTGTGGTAACCTAGCCTAGCTCCTATTATCACAAGTAATATGATAATACGTGTGATATAACTGATAAATTCTCAAGTAGAGTGGGAGTGAGTCAGACTGTCGAATTATATTTATATGGACTATTTCATATATAGCTGCTTGTCCTGTATAATAGTGACCTAGCCTAGCTCCTTCTATTATCACAAGTAATATGATAATACGTGTGATCTAACTGATAAATTCTCAAGTAGAGTGAGAGTGAGTCAGACTGTCGAATTATATTTATATGGACTATTTCATATATAGCTGCTTGTCCTGTATAATAGTGACCTAGTCTAGCTCCTTCTATTATCACAAGTAATATGATAATACGTGTGATCTAACTGATAAATTCTCAAGTAGAGTGTGAGTCAGACTGTCGAATTATATTTATATGGACTATTTCACATATAGCTGCTTGTCCTGTATAATAGTGATCTAGTCTAGCTCCTTCTATTATCACAAGTAATATGATAATACGTGTGATCTAATTGATAAATTCTAAAGTAGAGTGGGAGTGAGTCAGACTGTCGAATTATATTTATATGGACTATTTCATATATAGCTGCTTGTCCTGTATAATAGTGACCTAGTCTAGCTCCTTCTATTATCACAAGTAATATGATAATACGTGTGATCTAACTGATAAATTCTCAAGTAGAGTGGGAGTGAGTCAGACTGTGGAATTATATTTATATGGACTATTTCATATATAGCTGCTTGTCCTGTATAATAGTGACCTAGTCTAGCTCCTTCTATTATCACAAGTAATATGATAATACGTGTGATCTAACTGATAAATTCTCAAGTAGAGTGAGAGTGAGTCAGACTGTCGAATTATATTTATATGGACTATTTCATATATAGCTGCTTGTCCTGTATAATAGTGACCTAGTCTAGCTCCTTCTATTATCACAAGTAATATGATAATACGTGTGATCTAACTGATAAATTCTCAAGTAGAGTGGGAGTGAGTCAGACTGTCGAATTATATTTATATGGACTATTTCATATATAGCTGCTTGTCCTGTATAATAGTGACCTAGTCTAGCTCCTTCTATTATCACAAGTAATATGATAATACGTGTTATCTAACTGATAAATTCTCAAGTAGAGTGAGAGTGAGTCAGGCTGTCGAATTATATTTATATGGACTATTTCATATATAGCTGCTTGTCCTGTATAATAGTGACCTAGTCTAGCTCCTTCTATTATCACAAGTAATATGATAATACGTGTGATCTAACTGATAAATTCACAAGTAGAGTGAGAGTGAGTCAGGCTGTCGAATTATATTTATATGGACTATTTCATATATATCTG
>CM060967.1:2027311-2039811 GCA_030765045.1 Tenodera sinensis | reverse complement strand
TCTAAGCATCTTTTGGTGGTGACATTTAGATTTAGCAATTTTTATAGAATCACTTTTGACCTTCTCTTTGACTCCGTAGTTGTTTAATAACATACGTATTATGGTAAGGATGGTACAAACGGAAATGGGGACACTGTGGGGTAGACGGACACGGCTCGGGTGTGCCAAAAGTACACGAAGAAGGTAGAGGAATAAATATTTATGCTATACTGTACATTTTCATTGACATGTTCAATGTTCAAAGGCTTCTGTGGCCATTTGTTGAACTCGCTGAATGCATTCAAATCTTTAATTGCGAATATCACATTCATTTTCGCACTTCTTCTTTATTAACGTCCTCCAACGTAGTGTCATATCGGACGGTCCATTTCGCACTAGCACAAGAAATGCAGGGGTACCAACCTCTTGTTCCACACGCCTCATAAACTCTTCTTACTTCTCCAAAGGACACAATTTCTCAAGAAGGATGGACGCTAATCTCGCAAAGAATTATGGGAGGATTAAGTGCAGCAAAGGTTGGCTAATGTCAACAAACATTCGCTCAACAAAACGAATTTCGAAAGTCTTGTAAGAGGATTAACAAGTATTCGTGTTTACAAAGAATTTACTCGTCTTTTGTACACGGCTTAAACCTTGTTGCAATAACTTACAAATAAACATTGCGTCATGGGCATGAGTCTTAGCATATTGCCTACTTACTTACATTACTTTCCAAAAATTCAAGTTAAAAAATCTGATGTGTTGCACTCACATGACTTTCTCTATTCACTCTTCTACAAACTCTTATTCGTCTATATACTTCATGTTAATGCACATAAGCATTTGTACCAATTATCTTATTGTTAATTTTCTTATAGGTACAAGGGAAGTATGGGAACACAGAAGACTGAACGAGAGTCAAACGCTTTAAAGATTTGAAATTCCGTTGTCTTTGCAGGCCAAGAGATAAAAAAGTGAATAATGACCTTCCTTAACTAGCGAAGGTAGCTGTTTTATTTGTAACAGCATGGGTTGAGTGTGGCCGGCGTATCATGGTATTAGTGTTCTGGTCTCGTATCTTATCTGTGTAGTGCAACAGGTAGTAGTAAACTCTGTTAGGTACCTACTCCACTTAACAGGGCTACCACACTATGCAACTTAATGCAGCTTGTTCAATAAGCACATGTTTATAAACCACTCGCTGCAAAGTGCACAATATATTCTCCTAGAGTTGTAGGAAACATAACTATTTGTATACCTATACATCCACGCTTGTGTTCGCAATGAATGCTTTCATTGGTTAAGAGCGAAGCATTTAGTTGAGAGAAAATAGATCAAACTTTTCTTATGTTATTGCTTCTAGTAGATACGTTTAATTATAGCAGTATAATGCGGCATATTTGGGTATGAAGTACATATGTGCATTGGCAAGAAATAATCAGCTATTGTGTGGGGAAAGAAATAAACGAATGTCAATGAGGAATATGGCGGCTGGTGTAAACAGACTAGCGAATGTTCACGGTTATAAAAAGTAAACTAAGGCAAACTATTAAAAAGTGGCGACAATATATTGTTTCAAATGTGTTTCGTATGTTAAAGAACATAATCCGGATATTCTAGTGAAGGAATTATTTAAACCAACGACAGATTACGCCGGCGTGTTCAAGTTTCCAAAGAACGGGTGAGGTTAGAAACGATTTAAAGCAGATGATGGTTCAGAAGTGCAAGAGGGAAGGAACAATGTGCCAGCGTGCGACAGTAAACATAGCGAACGAGCTTCCACACATTCGTATTGCAAATGAGGTTTCCATTTCTATGATAGCGAGCAGGTCAGTCAGGTAAGTACCGAAATGTACTACGTTTCCATGGCGAATTGAATACGTATTGAGTCCATTCCCATTCCCGCGTTTATATGTTGAATTCAGCACGGAAATAAGGTTGCTTTGGATAAGCAAGGTTCAGGTAGAAGTAATTCAAGACTTTATACTGGTCACGTGGTTTCTGTAAGCGTGTTATATCATAACTGAGCATGAGCTCAGGGCGCCGTACTCGAACCCAGGATGTTGGGAATGTAGGGAGGTGGATGACCACGTGACAAGTTGGAGCAACACCCGCGCTTGCCGTCTGCTGCGACCATTTGGAAATCTTTGTCTGAATATGGCGCAAAACCAAAAATTGATTGTTCCATTGAGAAGTCTGGGCACACGATAAATTGTGACGGCAGCGCCTCTGGTGGCAGGTGTGCAGCGAGTTTTGTGAAAGTGGGTTGCTTACAGGCTTGCACATAAATTTCACGCTGCCTTATAAACAAAGATATTTTATTTGTGAAGCTGTCCTCAACATGGCGGAGATTACAAAAGATTGGTGCAAAATGTGGTGCGTTAAAGCAAACAAAGGTTTTCGGGACAACAGTGGTGCAAGTCCACGCGAGAATGTGTGGCACTCACATCACTTTCTCTACTCACTCTTGTACGAACTATTCCTACAAACACTTATTCAAACACCTAGGAGTCACGGAACACAAACAAGAGGGGCAGCAGCTGTCTATGACAACTGCATATGGTCACATGTCACTCATCACGACCCCACAAATTGATGACTGACACCAGCTACAAGTATTACCTATAACAAATAAGCTCGAGGTCCCTAGACATTAAACTTACCCGATATTTCTCTTGAAATGATAAGGTTTAACCTTATCGGGATAACTCACCCTAACAGAGGTTCGAAAACCCGGGCAAACACGCTACCCCTACACCACAGAGGCGGGCACGTCGACCTTGCACTAATAATACAGTCAAATTTGCTCTTGTTTTGTGTGCTTTTTGAGTCACGTTGTTCAGAAACAAAAACACACGCACGCGAGTAGATCTTTTCCTTAAAATGCCTCAAAACGTATATTTCCAGTGAAATCTCTATATTGAAAGGTAGAACTGGAACTTAAAAATTCAATGCCACAACTGGGATTTGAACCACAGACCTTCCGCTTACCGGGCGGATGCTCTACCACTGAGCTATTGTGACAAACTGCCAGCATGGCATTAAATTCTCAAGCCAGTTTGTCACAATAGCTCAGTGGTAGAGCATCCGCCCGGTAAGCGGAAGGTCTGTGGTTCAAATCCCAGTTGTGGCATTGAATCTTTAAGTTCCAGTTCTACCTCTCAAACTTTGCCCACACACGGCTTGTGTGTTTAAAAACACCAACAGTAAGTTTGTTGGCATAAATAAATAATAATTACACTCTATATTGAACTTTTGGATGGAACACTATACTTCCTTTACTTACTACCTATACGTGGTAGAGAAGGTAAAAACTTACAGCTCGTTAAAAAACATACATATTTCTCTGAATACATTTGTCAACTTTCGTTGTTGCTGTTTTGAATTGACAAATAGTTATACTGTCGTTATTCTTTTGTTCTTCCCTGCACTTCATGTAAATACGATATTTAAAATGAAGAAGATAAAGGGACAAGTGTTTGTAAGAGGAGTGAGTAGAGACAGTCATGTGAGTGCAGGTCGTCTCGAGATGTAAGGTATTCCTTGTGACGTAATACGACGTTCTCCCACAGAGTGCACGATTCTGCAACTCACATAATCTTGAAATGTTGCGAAGCCATTTATCATTCACACAGCATCTTGAACCAATCCTTGGTTTGCTTGTATAATTATTTTCCTTCAAAACTCCAGCACACCACGGCTTTTAAGCCCGGAAGAAATCTCTAGCCTTAATTCCTTCAAAACGTTTTTACTATCTCTACTAGAGTAGAGCAAGTATTATATTGCACAAAAAATTCGATGTCGACATTTTACCTGAAATATATGTTTTGAGGCCCCCAGAATACAAAAAACCACAATTTTTAGAAAACGGTCCGCGCGCGTGTTTGTGTGTGAACAGTATAAAAACGAAAACTCGGTTAAAACCAAACTTGGTATTTGAGTTTAATGTCTTTCGAGGATGCGACACGAAGATTTTGAAGTAAATTCCTCCACCCTAAACTGTCCTTTACATGAAAATTTTTTCTAAGATTCTGACTTTCTCAAAAATGGCTCCAACGATTTTCATTAAAATGTATAATGTTTGAGATATTTTTATGACAAATAAAATATAGATTTTGAGTTTTCTGTCCACAGCCCACGCAGTCCTATTTACTCTCCTTAAAATACAATTTATGTCCAAATGAATATTCTATGAAGTGAAATATTTCCGAGATATTCCTTGTTATTCGTGTGGTATTTTCAAAATAGCACATATACAGAGTGGAAGTAAAATAATCCACCAGACTGAAGGAAGAGAGAGAGAGAGAGTGGATGTAAACTAACAAAAAATTCCAATTACCTTTTTCATTAAATACACCGTTAAATAGATACTCAGATTCTATCGGCAAATCAATGAACTATTCTAATGCTCTATAAAACTATTTAAGTAATGTTAGCCCTGTATTGAATTCAGGCGTTTTCTCGCGGTGCGCCAGACACCAGAAAATTACGTGAAAAAGTAAGGTTATGGCTGTTTATCCAATATGAAAACATTACCTCAAGTCTTACATTTCCGACTAATTACAAGTATTTTATTTGGCACGTTTAAAGGTTTGAATATTTGACGGGTTGTACTTAAGAGGTTTATGATATGATGTCATAAATAGGATGGAAACTTTAAGTATGCTCTAATCAACGCACTAGGTCCATGTCTACCTACGCTGAGGAAAAGCGAGTTGTCTTATTCGCTTATTTACTGAACTGTAGGGACCTACCACGATATTGATGTTCACAATAAATAGTAAGGTACACATGTGGTGAACATACCGTCTGTAAGATGTACATATGCATGAAGCTGGAGGTTAGGTTGTACTTACATTGGATATTTAGTTCCCAGTGCACATTGAAGGTTATGTCACTCTTGCGTGAAACACCTCTTGCATTAGTAATACCACTATGCCGTACTGAATTTAAAAATGTGACACTAGCAATTGCTAAACTTTTAGGAAAACATAATTTATAATGTGTATTTACGCTCCACTGCAACTTGTTTAAACAAAATGTATGTGCAATTGTTTACACGCTTGGATCGGTAAGTGTGCAATTTTCTTTAATTTTTGATATACCCGATTTAAAATGGGACTAATGTGCTTTCTGCAAGCTTGTACTTACACCTAAAGAAGGAATTTGTACAACGTGAAGCATTTTCACTCCCAACAATTAGTCCAATAAGTTCTAACAAGAATCTTGTGCTCGAGTTAGTGAAATTTGCAACACGGAGTTTGTGCGCTTGAGTATGTGCGAAAGATATCAAAATAGGTAAGGAAATCTGACAGTGTTTAGAAACAAAAATGGTCATACTTTCAATAACTAACATTTATTAGCAGTAGCAAGTGTGCAATATCATTGGGATTAGTTCGAAATAAGACTTTAGACTTCACATCTTTTGCGGTTTCCACAAGGAAGAACCGGCTGTTAGCTGTAGGTAACTGTATCTTGCGTTTTGCATATTCATAGAGCCCAATAAAAGCTGAATGTCTGGGATAGTAATTTTTCAGTAAAAGTTGGCAAGAGAGTGTGTTGGCAGACATGGCAGCTCTGGCACAGACAGTAAGTGATGCAGTAAATCACAGGTATGTCCTTCTTGGTGCAATTAGTGCAATTAGCCGCCTGTAGATCCATCTTCCTCGTGGTCACCTCGCCCGATAAGGTCTACACGTAATCTGCGCCTTTCAAAACAACGGTTCGCTCCACAGTAAAGTAATGTGGACGACATAAATTGTGTCTTTTAACAAGATCTACATGTTGGTATAGTAATATGCCATTTTAATCAAAATTGTTACAGCCATTTTCGAGAAAATGAAAATGTTCCAAAAAATTTCCATCTAAAGGGTAGTTTAGGGTGTGGAGTTAGGGAGTGGCCGGAACAGAGCAGAGGGCAGGGTCCCAGTTAGAAGCACCCCTTGCGTTTGTACCGTGCCACGTGGGGACCCGGTAACCAGGACAGAGGAGATGCCCGCCCTTTTTGACAGGGCGACCAGATCCGGACGACGATGTGCGCTAGCCGTGCATTGGCAACACACTTCCAGAAAGGAACGGGGCTGCCTCCTTGGTTCTCAAACCAACACTTATTATATGTATGAGTAGGGTATTTGGGGGGAAGCTGGGCCACTTTTTTAAGGGCAAGATGGCCGCCATGCGTAATCTAAGGATTATTAGGTAGGAGGATAGAAGGACGCAGGATGTAGGTGTTTGAAGGAATCTCTAGGGATGACTCTTAAGGCCTATAGCAGTGTATGTATGCTTATGAGCGTTCATGGTGCCTGAGTATGTCGTTCACTATATTGATGTATGCCACCTAACACAGGAGCTTTCTGATTTGATTGAATATATTACCCCAACATAATGTTACCTCACCCCACACTGCCTCACTAACCTAACCTAACCTAACCTAACCTAACCCAACCTAACCTAACCTAACCTAACCTAACCTAACCTAACCTAACCTAACCTAATCTATCCTAACCTAAGCCCCATACTTCTACTCGTCTAACCTATCTTAACCTAACCTAAGCTCCATACTTCTACATGGCTAACCTAACCTAACCCAGCTCCCACTATTTACTCCCGTCTTTGATAATTTAACCTAAGCCCCATACTTCTACTCGTCTAACCTATCCTAACCTAACCTAACCTATCCTAATCTAACATGGCCTAGCCTAACCTAAGATAGATCCTCTTATTATTATTTATTCTATTCTACTAACATGATACGTTTCTAGACATTCATTCTATCCTCTTATCATCTATCCTATTCCCTCCTCTGCTTATCTATTCTATCCTGTCATACGCTACCCTGATCTCCCTCTAGGAATATCATAAACATTTTGATACTATTTTGAGTCCTCTGATAGATCTTTTTAAGCACTTTTAGCATATTCTTGATGCTTTTACAACATATTTAAGAATTTTTCAGACAATTTTCAGAATTATTCAGTCATTTTCATACATTTTTAAGACGTTTCGCCCCATTTTGCTACAATTTTGCACCCTCTGTTAGATCTTTTAGACGCTTTTAGTATATTCAGGGCGCTTTTTTACAACATATTCAACAACTTTTCAGACAATTTTCAGAGTTATTCAGTCATTTTCATACATTTTTAAGACGTTTCACCCCATTTTGCTACAATTTTGCATCCTCTGTTAGATCTTTTTAAGCACTTTTAGCATATTCTTGATGCTTTTACAACATATTTCAGAATTTTTCAGACAATTTTCAGAATTATTCAGTCATTTTCATACATTTTTAAGACGTTTCGCCCCATTTTGCTACAATTTTGCACCCTCTGTTAGATCTTTTAGACGCTTTTAGTATATTCAGGGCGCTTTTTTACAACATATTCAACAACTTTTCAGACAATTTTCAGAGTTATTCAGTCATTTTCATACATTTTTAAGACGTTTCACCCCATTTTGCTACAATTTTGCATCCTCTGTTAGATCTTTTTAAGCACTTTTAGCATATTCTTGATGCTTTTACAACATATTTAAGAATTTTTCAGACAATTTTCAGAATTATTCAGTCATTTTCATACATTTTTAAGACGTTTCGCCCCATTTTGCTACAATTTTGCACCCTCTGTTAGATCTTTTAGACGCTTTTAGTATATTCAGGGCGCTTTTTATCAACATATTTAACAACTTTTCAGACAATTTTCAGAGTTATTCAGTCATTTTCATACATTTTTAAGACGTTTCACCCCATTTTGCTACAATTTTGCATCCTCTGTTAGATCTTTTAGACGCTTTTAGTATATTCAGGGCGCTTTTACAACATATTTAACAACTTTTCAGACAATTTTCAGAGTTATTCAGTCATTTTCATACATTTTTAAGACGTTTCGCTCCATTTTCCTGCGATTTTGCACCCTCTGTTATATCTTTTAGACGCTTTTAGTATATTCAGGGCGCTTTTACAACACATTTAACAACTTTTCAGACAATTTTCAGAGTTATTCAGTCATTTTCATACATTTTTAAGACATTTCACCCCATTTTACTGCTATTTGCACCCTCTGTTAGATCTTTTAGACGCTTTTAGTATATTCAGAACGCTTTTAACAACATATTTAACAACTTTTCAGACAATTTTCAGAGTTATTCAATCATTTTCATACATTTTTAGGACATTTCACCCCATTTTACTGCTATTTGCACCCTCCTTTATAGAACTTTTAAACTTCCAGTAGAAGATGTCCTAACCATTGATGTTGAAGTTCTTATTACTGCTATTTTTGCCCTCTGTCACAGAATTTTATACAACTGTATGACTCTTTTGCTTGGTTCTGTATGTTCTGGGGGTAACATCTCGAACACACCGAGTAGTTTTTCTAAGTCTAACCCCACCTATTATGATCTAACCTGCTTTTAAAATGTTCTTTACAAATTTATTCAACATTGTTTTTTCTAGCCCTTTATAGAGCTTTAAAATATTACTAAAAGATGTTCTATCCGCTGATGTTGAAGTACTTATAGCTCAGTATTTTTAAGATATATTCAGCAATATCTTTGATAGTATTTTAACACAATCTTCTGTTTATATAAACTTAATCAGGGTTTACTTACTTTAAGGTAGTAGGATAGACGCCTCTCCTCTTTTATCTGGGCTGGAGACCAGCACTAGAGTTAAAGTCTAGTGGCAGAGTTAACGCCTCCCTTTATAATTTCTATTTTTCTTCTTTCTTCGACAAGCATCGTGGGAAGCACGGAGAAGCCACGTGAGTAATTTTTTTATTTTTTCTTCTTTCTTCGTCAGACATCATCGGAGGCGTGGAGGAGTCAGTTGATTAAATTTTCATGTTCTACAGGAGACGTAATGGAGAAAATACTTATCTTGAGATCTAAGTTGCATTCTCTTACGTATGGGTTGCAACGTTGTAATGCCCGTACGCATACGTTGATATTCCATCGTCTGCAATTACTCTCTTGTCATCATGAGGCGACAGAGCTATTTTATTAGATTCAACTGTAGAAATATTATGAAGTTGGGATAGGATTAAGTTCATAGGCGTTCTTACGATTTTCAAAGTTGTAAGGCACTCCATATAGCTGTTGAAGCTGATGTATTGCCTAATGGCACTATGTTTTATGCCTTTGATCTTTTTTATCACAGAGCCATCAATATCGAGAGCATACATTTTAGGCCTGAGACCAACGAAACGGCGAATGATTTTACCACTTGCTTCATCTTTAAACTTTCCCAACACTTTCTTGTTTTTTGTAGAATAGCATATATGGTTAACAGGGTAATCCGCTGTATCCAGATGTTCAAGCATGTGTAATTTATCCTGGTATATATCAGCTGTAGTCACTCGATGGATGAAGGAATCTGTATCCGTATACAGCAGTTTAAGATTCTCAACTCCATAATATGGAAGTAACACATCGTATTGATACGAATACATTAGCGTCTTGGAAATGTCTAGGACACTCATGCCAATGTATATAGGCTTGTTGAACACTATTTTACGAGTAGCCATATGAACAGCTGCAAGATTAGGACCGTATATAGTTCGATCGATAAATGTAGGCTTAGCTATTAGTTTTTCTAATGTTTTGCTGTTTGCTACAAGACGTATATCCATACGATTACGAATATTTTCCATTGTTTTTCCGAACATCGCATTATTGAATAGTTTATAAAGGTCCTTCTCAAAATCATTTCTAGCTTGTTGTCGCAGACGGTTATTAAACTCGACGTAAGGTTTTAGCCAACACGACTGATGAAACTGAAGTGCTCGATGAATCTTTACTAGTCGTAGACCGTGACTAAGAGCTTGTTTCAAGGACATGTAATGTACCACATACTTCTTTCGGGATCCAAGATGGGCAATTAGTTTCTTTGAAGAGGATTCCCCCGGTTTCATACTCTCAGGCAGGAAGGGCAAATCATTATGAAGATCGTGGAGCTCGACAGGATATTCGACATCGACTTCTAAGATGTATCCAAGGGGGTCATCTTCCTTCAATAATTCCAGGTCTATGTCTTCAGGAGAAACCCATTTAAACCCTCCATAAGGAAGGGCCTTACACATTCCCCATCCATATTGGTTGTTTGCATCTTCGTATGTAATAAACTGGGAAGGTTTACGAGAGTCATACTGTTCCATATATATGTTGTTAGCCTCCGCATACCGGTGAGAAACCTGACATAACCCTCCTCTTATGCCAGATTCAACCATGAGTAGCTGATCGTAATCAAGAAGCAATTCCAACTCGATTCCAGTATACAGCAGCATAGCATCCCATGTAAGTCCTGGAGAAGTAAAATAATGTCCAGGATCCACTTTATGAGTTTTCAGGGTTTGGTCTCTAAATGTCTCAAAGACATCCGCTAGGAGAAGAACATCCGAAATTAAGTACAAATCACTGTACTCGCCAAGGTTTCGGACGTTAAAGTGCTTCCACACGCTCAGAGCATGATCATAGTCCTCACTACTGATTTCTTCACTGTTTAACCTGTTGTAGAAGACATCCCTAGAAGGCAAACATGTATCGTTCAGGACATCCCACGATGTTACGTAATCATAGGGAAATACCCCCTTACGAGTCATCAAGCCAATATTCTCTGCTCCAAAGTACTTCGCTGTTTCAGGATGCGTTTCAAGGTTCTTTGCAAGCTTCTCCAAGCTCGTACTGAGGAAACGGTAGGTATCCACAAATCTAAGTTTAATATCCCCAACATACTTTGAGAATGATATATAACTTTCCTCTGAATTTGGTATTACCTCCACTCTTTCGCTTGTGCAACCTAACTCCTTAACAATGAAATGAGAGTCATACCCACTAAGGTTATGCATGAAGACAGGTATATAATTAGGTATTTTACAAGCCAGGTTACATTTATTATGTAAAGATGCTCTATACATCCCGGAAACATGATCGTGATCGCGAACCTTCCAATTATCTTCTGTAAATTCATGTTCACACAGGTAGCATATTGTAGAAGCATCAAATGATTCTTGTTCTTCAGCTGTAAGATTAAGAGGTTTAGCAGATTTGTATAAGTCACTAATTTTATTTGCCAGATCCATCAGGCATTCCATAAACTTCTGTGCAGCGTCAGGCCCTCGGTAAACATACGGCACAGTAGGAAGAGTTGTTTCTAGTTGTTCAACACTGGATGATGGCTTCACATAAACACAAAAGCTCATAGGAGAATGACTTTGATAGGGAGTTGTGTAGGAGGTTTCAGGGTTAGAGGAGCAGGTATGGAGAGGGGTAAGAATGCATTCAAAATCGGCGTAGATAACATAGGGCAGTTTCAACATCCTCTCGACATTCTTGAATTTAACGATAGAGTTATCCTTTGTAGGCATAACGCATCTAGCAATACCATGTTGTCTACATATTTCTCGGTGCTCTTCTAATTTTTTCATTCCACTTCGTCCATGTCGGTCATCAAAATGACTGAAACATCTTTTACATACATAAATTCGTTCTTTATGCTTAGTTTTCTGCACACGAATAAGCTTCTCAAAATCCTTTATATAAGCATAGTGATATCTGTCAGTAGCATTACTCAACAGAAGGAGATCGCGATGATCATCTAATTCTTCATCAATCACCTTTATTGGAAACACTTCATGTTTATCATCCACTCCAAACACATTTATGGATATATTATTGAGTTTTTCAAATTTAGCGATTTCACCCAAGCTCGTAGGAAATGAGACGCATGAGAAATCGTATTTTTCTTGGAGATCCTTATACTTGCTAACACGCTGAGGTTTATTTCGAATGAACTTAGCCAGAACAGCGTACATAAAGCATTTCTCATCGTTATAGTTCTGAGGGTTTATACAGGCTTTCTTCGCATCCAAAGATGACGGTAGAGGAATATAGCTGCTCCCTCGAAGAAGATTATACTTGTTAATACGTAGTCGAACGCCATCAACACTCAGAAGAGCCCAATTACTGCCTTTCAACTTACTTTCCTCCATTTCAACACGAAGTTTCTCGAATTTTTTTTCCAAGATGGCATCCAAGTCACTGTCTAAAAACACGGCATTATTACGCGTTTTGAAGGCTTTGTTAGCGATGTCTCCAACAGCATTCACAAACTTACATTCAGCCATAATGTTAATTTTCAAACTTTTATGAGCCCGCAGCTCCTTCTGAACAGCATTTATTATGCGCTGCTTAGCCTGCTGCAGGTATGAATTTAGATCCTGACTTGCAGGGCATTGGATGAAAAACGATTTCAGCCGATCCTGAAAAGCCGTTTCATATTCTACAACATCATCTTCATCAGGAGACATTAACAATAATTTATGCTTAGTAGGTTCGAATTTGACTTTCTTAGCATCTAGAGCCCTATCACAGCGCCCCTCATGTACATCCCTTCGATTTTCAGTACCGTAAACATCACCACAATGTCTACACTCGAAAAACTCACCACATATCAGCTCATGCCTCTTCTTATGATAACCGCGTAGAAAACTCTTGTCACATTTGCTGCACCTATAATCCGGTATAGCATT